>JABCKE020001088.1:0-20685 GCA_013186425.2 Fusarium sp. NRRL 62610
ATGGCTGTCTGGGATCGGCGGGACTGGCGGGATATCGGAGGTCGCTGGGGAGTCTGCTACATCTGGCTCTGGGGTCCGTGGTGATGTCCCCGTAGAGGCAGAAGCGGCGGCGGCGGCCTTTGCCTTTGCCTTAGCAGTAGCCTCCATGTCCCTCCGCCTTCGTTCCGCCGATCCCAGACAGCCATGCAATGCCGGAGCCACCAGCCATCCAAGAGCCTGATTCTCCGGAATTATCTACAGCTACAGAAGTCCAGAATGCCTTGAACGTGATAGATCCGGGAGTGTCCCACGGACAGGCCCATCTGGATACCCACGAGGATCACCCTTCACCAGCGATGGACGACTCGACGATGAGTCCAGTTGATATTGCATCAGCATTACCACCAGTTGCACTGCCAAGCCCAGAACCAACACCAACTACTGAGTCTGTGGCTCGAGATTCAGATTCACCCACACTCGGCGTCCCTGGTAGCTTCCCAGCCCCCAGCCCTATCGTCGACGCTGTAGTACGACCTCAAACTGCAGTTTCAGCAACGTCAGAAACGACCGAATTCGATAATGAGCCCCAGACGACTCCGCCAAGGCCCGTCCTGTCTCCGCTTCAAGTGCCAATCACCATTGTTAAGCCACCAAGCCCGCAGGCGCAGAGGACTGTCACACCTCCAAAGGTCGAGTACCAATACCCATTCCACGATGAGCCCGATTCGCCGGTACAATCGAGAACCACGTACGATTCAATCCAAGACTCCCATGACACGACACCGAGGCACAGCGCTGTTGAAGAGCCTGTGATCCCTGGAGCGTTTAATGTATTTGAGGAGGATGTTCGCTCTCAACCAGATCATCTATCACCGTTCGAGGCTACCATTGCCATCTTGCCATCTCATCCACCCTACGAGGACCCGCGACCAGCCGAGGAGCGTGAAGAGACAGTGCCGTTTCCTCGCATCGAGCACGATTATGAATCAGAATGTCAGACAGAATCGGAGGCAGATGAGGGCGCTGTCCATTATCAACATGAGGATGATGGCGCTATCACCGATACCTGCACTGAGGAGACGGATGACCACAACAGAACTGAAGAGTGCAGGTCGGAATCGCAATTTGACGATCGAGTTTCTTCTCACCGGGCTTCTACCTGCGAATCTTTCGATGCTGACGGCACAGACGATCACGAATACCCCCATTATGAGCATCAGCGCCCAGAGTCTTCAACAAATCTCATGGTACCGACACTGTCTGCAACTAACCGAGCAAGTCAGCAATCGACATGGACGGACTATACAGTCGATAGTGCTGAAGTGTCTCCTGCAACCCGCTCGCCAGCCTTCCCAGACATGGACGATGAGGATGACACTGGCGACCATGGCCATGTGACAATCTTCGAAACAATGTCTATTCATAGAGATCGAGGACCGACAATCCGACCCCTGGAGATTCACAGCACTCAGCCTGAAGTCCGTCCCTCGATAGACTCGACTCGATCGCCATACCTGGGCCACCAACTTCCGGAACTCGATACAGGTGATGGATTCTCTGTCCCTTATCTCTCCAACAGGGCGAGCAAGAGCTTCTCCTACTTTCCGTCACCGAATCACGAACCCCCGCCTATCCCTGCCTCAACATCTGGCTCAGCGTGCAACTCTCAGAGGGCTTCGGGTGTGTTTTATGAGCAGTCACAAAGCGGAAGCACGTTCATCAACTCTGAACGTGGGTCGGAAGATTATATGCCAACAATGATGACTCCTCAATCAATGGACACAGCCTCTCTGGGAACACAGAATCAGTATTTTGCCGACTCGGCGACGCTCAATGGCGACGGGGCCTCCGAGGCACAGGACAAGAATGGGCCGACAGGAAAGGAGAAACAACGATTGATTCAACGTCGAAACGTGATCAAGGAACTTGTCGACACTGAGGCCGTATTTGTCCGGGATATGAATATTGTCGAAGAAATCTACAAGGGAACGGCCGAGGCATGCCCCAAGCTCGATGGCAACACTGTGAAGCTCATTTTCCGCAACACGGATGAGATCATCGCATTTCACACTTCATTCTTCGCCCAAGTCAAAGAAGCAGTCCTCCCCGTCTACGCAATGCAGGGTCGGCGCTCGAATCTCTCTAGAGAGGGTTCGTTCATGTCGGAGCCTGGTCATTTGAACCCCGCAGATATCGACGATGGCAAGGATCGGACTGTTGCGCTCGGCCCCATTTTCAAGGCCAACCTGGAAAAGATGAAGCTGGCTCATGAGGGCTTCTTGAGGAACAGTGACGGAGCGGCAAAGCGTCTCATCCAGATCCAGCAAGATCCCACCGTCAAGGTGTGGTTGAACGAGTGCAACGAGGTTGCGAAGGACTTGACAGCTGCATGGGACTTGGACTCTCTTCTCATCAAGCCAATGCAGCGCATCACCAAATACCCCAACCTCATCATGACTCTTCTTCAGCACACGCCGCAGGACCACCCCGACCGAGAAGGCCTTATTGAGGCCAAGGACATCCTCGAAACAGCCATCATCGAAATTAACAAAACCAAGAAGAACTTCGAACTGGTCGGGCAAATCGTCGGAAGGAAACGAAAAGAGTCTGACGTCAAAGCTGGATTTGCGCGAGCATTTGGAAAACGAGTCGATAAACTTCAGGGTTCAGGCAGCCGCCAATCCGAGGACGCCGACTATGCCAAGCTCAACGAGAAGTTTGGTGATGATTATCTGCGACTGCAGGTCGTACTCCGGGACGTCGAATTCTACACAAGACAGGTTTCAGCCTACGTTCACGAGTTTCTCCAGTACTTGTCATCGATTGAGCTAGTCATGAGACTTCAGCCTGGAAACTATCCCGAGCTGGAGAGCAAGTGGGTTCAATTCAACATCTCGATACAGGATTTGGAAAAGGTTGCACTTGAGGAACATGTAAGTGAAGAAAGACATGCCGACGAAGTCATGCTGACAAGTCAAAGCTCTCACAAGTTCGAAAGCATGTCATTGAGCCGTTTGAACATGTTATCAAGGCGTATGGCAACCCATCACTGGCCATGAAGAAGCGACAAAAACGCCGCGTGGACTTTGAACGATACGAGCAGCTGAAGCGTGCAAACAAGAGCATCGACTCGAAGCTCAACGAGCTTGTCGAGCAATACGAGGCCCTGAATGACACGCTCAAGAAGGAGCTTCCGAAGCTGTCTGCCCTGACAGAGAAGATTGGCAACATTTGCCTGGGCAACTTTGTCAACATCCAGGCGAAGTGGTACGGTATCTGGAAGGAGAAGATGAAGGTGGTGTTGGGTGACTGCCCCGACATGCCAGACCTCAAGGAGGTTGTTGCCACCTTCCATCGAGATTTCCCATATGCACAAGAGCAGGTGGCTAATGTCGGCATCCTCAATCCTGCATATCGTGGTAGAGTCTCCCAATCAACCACACGAAGCATGGATGAAGCAGCATCCCTCAGGATAAGGTCACGCCCATCGGAGAACGATTCGCGAGGCCGGGGCCATTCCGTCAACGGCGAACAGGCACCAGGTCTCCCTCCTCCCGATGCACTCAAGCGTCACAGCGGCTCATACGCGATGTCGCCCACCAGCGCTGGAGCGGGAACCATCCCCAGTCCACACCAGTATTACTACCGTGATTATTATGCTGGTATCGGCAGTCACCAGCAAGGCACGGCGTCGCCTTTATCCCCAGAGATGCCAAGCAGCTCACGGTCCTTTGCTGCTTCGACCAGACCAAGCACAGGCCGAAGCTTTGATTCTGGTGGTCTTCCGAGACAGAGCTCCGACTCGAACACGCACCACCTCCGAGATTCGCACACCACATACAGTTCCCAAAACCAGCCTCAGGAAGGACGGCGGTTCTCTGGCCTCTTCCACTCAGCATTGCCAATGGCTGACGGACCAGAAGACAGCGCCCGATCGTCCCGCGCATCATCACGGGAACGGGGACCGACAGCAGACGGGTACAATGTGCTCTGGCTAGCCGCATCGTTATTTGAATTCAACATTGCTACAACAAAACACGAAGCTGGTTACCCATACCTGGTTTATCAGGCTGGCGAGGTAAGCAAAGCAGTCTTGCGATATGGCAATTTCGACTAACTCGTGTTCCAGATTTTCGATGTGATCGCGGAGAAAGGAGAACTCTGGTTAGCAAAGAACCAGGACGATCCCGGTGACCAGGTCGGATGGATCTGGTCGAAACATTTCGCCAAGCTGGCCGATTTCTAGCGGCGGCAAAACTGTGACTCATGCATCAGCAAGCAAGCGATGACTTGACTTTACTATTGAACTACGTAATGCATCAAAGAGGTTATGTACTAGGACTAAAGAGGGGGGCTATGGGCGTTTATTCCACGGACATGCGATTTGGAACGCAACGAGGAGGAAAGACGCTCAGCGATGAGAGTCACCGTCTTTCCTTTTGGTTTCTTGATCTTCTTTACCACCTTTTGTTCTTTGCTTCATGGATCAGACACTGACCCTTGTTTATTCTGGAAGTTGCGTTATTGTGTTTGCGTGTACGGTTTGATTCAGGAGCTCTCATTTGTTTGGACTTGTGTATTGTGGTTTGTTTGGCTCTCCTTTCATGTCCTCGAGTGGCGAGAAGTACAACAGCAGGGGTGACATAAGGAGAGGTGGAAGAAAGCATCCATATGTCGAGGACTAGGAGATGAGGAAGGGAGCCCGGCGTTCAGAAGAAAATACCAACAGCGTATGTAAGATTTCGGATGTTGCGGGTGGAGGAACAAGGAGAAAACTTGGCGGGCAGGGCTCGCATTGCTAGCATTGCACCATGAATATTACAGGCTCATATTAAAGTAGGAAGATCATGCATAGGAGAAGAGAAGAGCCGAGTTTGGGATGAGATACCAGAACAATAAATGATTACAGTATCAAAAGCTTGTGGCACAATGAACGTTGCGCGTGAGGAGGAGACTAATGAGGGTGGAACCAGCTCCCCAGCGGTTAAACAGACTATCTAGATGTTCCAGAAGGTCATGGGTAGAATATCGAAACAAAATAATGGGCCTTGCCAATGCCGAGACAGTCTATCAAGCCGTGATATAGTCTAGGTCCTATATTCGTAGAGCAGCAAAGATCTACACCAAGTGGACTCTTGCCCCAGACCTTGTCATTGTTGACATGTGACTTTGAACTAAAACCCCAGACTTTGGCGGAGGCTCTTCCCGCCCGCCCACTACAGGCACTACAGGCACTACAGGCGGGCAGGAGCCGATGATGGGCCTACCGAAAAGGGAAACGAGTGAACATCCCACCTTCCTAGCCACCCTCCCTTGGAGTAAGGGGGCAGGTACTCCGTACATTAAGTAAGGTACAGTAAGAGTTGTAGCGGAGTCAGACCGCACCTTCCTTGTAACAGAAATAGATCTAGTCTTCTCCTCCAAGGATTCATTATCTCTAGCATCTGCCAAGCCTTTTATTCCGCCCTCATCTTTCCTCTCGCTTCATTTATACCCTGGTACAAGCTACGTAAGAAAAGGTACCCGTCTATTCTTGCTCCCGTTCCATGACCCACACAACACGAAATGCCCGCGACAAGCTCGCCGCAAGAGCAGGGGGGCCATGGGGAGTACCCGCAACAGCCTGAGCACCAGCAGCATCATCAGCAACTTGACGAGCAGCAATGTAGCAACTCTGAACCACAGACTCTGCCTCAGTCTCAGCAGCAACAGAACCAGCGCTCACGGTCGCAACCACAGCATCAGAACCCTCGACGGGCCCCGTCCAGCACGCACCTCGCCGTTCCTTCAGCATCCGCCGCTCGCTCGTCTTCCCCGTCGTCGTCCTTCTCGTTCGTGGCCACGCCTTCAGCGACGCCTTCACCTTCGGCCTCGGTCTTGTCCATTGACGTGTCGCACTCCTCCAGGGAAGCTTCTCCTCCGATACAGACACCCTCTTCCTCCAGCGCTGAGGCCCATGACGGCCGTGCCCCCCGGCAATTCGACACAGACAACAATCGCGAAGACAGCTTCGACAGGGACAGCGAGGATTACGGGCGCGATAGATATAACCCAGCCAACATGGCGAGCTGGTCCGGGACGCCCTCGATCAAGGGCAACACCGAGGCGGTGCGAATGGTGTTGTTGAACTTTATCACCATTGGCGTGACGTACGTGTCTTTTTGTCATGATGCCACCATAGTCCGGGTCGCTAACTCGTGTCGCCTATTTCAGCTTCACATGGGGCGTTGAAATGACATGTGAGTCTACAATTCCTAGCCAAACTATCAATTGCTAATGCTTATACAGATTGCACGCCATACCTGCTGAATCTCGGCCTTAGCAAGAGCAGCACTTCTCTAGTCTGGATTGCTGGTCCATTATCCGGCCTCATAGTCCAGCCAGTCGTTGGAGTCATTGCGGACGAGAGCAAGTCAAGATGGGGTCGTCGACGACCGCTCATGGTCATTGGCTCCATAATTGTCGCCATCAACCTTCTGATCCTTGGCTTCACAAGAGAGATTGTGGGATGGGTGGTAAAAGATGAGGAGGGGGCGAAACGGCCTACCATAGTGCTAGCCGTTCTAGCCATCTATGTTGTGGACTTTGCCATCAACGCCGGTTGGTGTTCTCAGCATGCGGAATGTTTGTGTCTTTTTGCTAACAGGTTCAGTCATGTCGTGCGCAAAGAGTCTCGTCGTAGATACTCTACCATTGGATAAGCAACAGTCGGGCGCAGCTTGGTGTAGGTTTAACTCTACTTGGTTTGCATGCATAGCTAACGCCTTCCCCTATAGCGAGTCGCATGTCTGCCATCGGCCACATGATCGCCTACGGTGCCGGAGCTGTTGACTTGGTGCAAATATTTGGAACCACGCTTGGCTCTACGCAGTTCAAGCAGCTCACTGTCATCTCGACTGTGTCCATCCTTGGCTCAACAGCTCTCACATGCTGGGCTGTCACAGAGCGCGTATTGGTCTCATCCAAGCCTGCTCAGCATCAGGGACGGTTCAAGGTCTTCCGTCAAATCTACTCGACTCTGCTTAACCTTCCCCCTCGAATCCAGTCCATCTGCTGGGCCCAATTCTGGGCGTGGATTGGCTGGTTCCCCTTTCTCTTTTACAGCACCACATGGGTAGGCGAGACGTACTTCCGCTATGATGTGCCGGCCGACGCGAGAAAGTCTGAGGATACCCTTGGAGCGATTGGGCGTATTGGTAGCACTGCGCTCGTCATCTACTCCATCATTACATTTGCCGGGGCTTGGGTGCTGCCCATGTTTGTTCAGTCGCCCGAGGACAATTCGTATACTCATCGGCCGCCCCAGGCCATCGCAGGCTTCTTGACACGCTTTAACAAGGTGAAGCCAAGTTTACTCACTGCATGGATGATTGGGCACTTGATGTTCGCTGGCGCCATGTCCTTGGCGCCCTTTGCGACGAGCTTCCGATTCGCGACAGCATTAGTATGCCTCTGTGGCATGTGAGTAACAGATCCCCTTCAAGTATCGTGCTTTCATACTCATGAGTAACCTCCAGACCGTGGACACTCGCCATGTGGGCGCCATCAGCCTTTCTCGGCGTCGAGGTCAACAAACTCAGCGGTGGCGCCGGTGCCGACGGCACATATCGTCGCATCTCGGACGAGCCCGATATCGAGCTGCCGGAGCTCGACTCGGATGAGGCTCCTCTGCGTCTAGAACATGGGCCGGGAGACTCACCTCCGACGGCATCGACGGGCGAGCTGTCAGGTATCTACTTTGGCATTCTCAACATTTACACGACACTACCGCAGTTTGTCGGAACCTTCATCTCCACCATCGTTTTTTCCATCCTAGAGCCGGGCAAGAGCCCTGAGCTGGCTGGAGACTCAAAGGAGCCATCAGATCCTACTGGACCGAATGCGATTGCGGTTTGCTTGTTCATTGGCGCCATGAGCAGCTTGGTCGCGGCGCATGTAACAAGGAAGCTGAAAGATCTATAGCTTGGGTATTCACAGGGCTGAAGGATGTCTTGTATAGACCTGGTATCAACAATCTAGAGATTCGAATTGTCGTACTGTATTTGGGTGGTATAATAGCGCATAGGCAAGGCAAAACAGGTATATACTCTGGGCAACTAGGCGCGGCAGGACCGGAGTCTGGCTGGGAATATGGAGCACGTCTATAGAGGTGCTGCGATGCTTAGAATCATATATCAAGATATTGGATGGCCAGAGATGGCCTCTAAGTCTGGGGGGTAGTAATATGAATGAATACGTCCACGCTGTCCCATGTACAAGGCAGAAATGACAGATCTCGCAAAGGGTATCCCCAACAACACCGTTGTCGCGCCTCTTGCACCGCCGTCCGTCATCTCCGGCCGCTTCTTGTTATATCCATCGTCGTGGTGGCGCTGACGAGCTGGGCTAAGCTGTCAACGCGCAAAACCACACGCGCATGCGCGCAACGCAGCGCAGTATTCTACTTGTCCTTCTCGTTCTCGGCCTCGGACACCTTCTCCCACTCGTCCTCAGTGCTGACGCTCGAATGAGTGCCACCAGCAGCGACGCGCTGCGTCACCTCTCCCTTTGGCTCAACGGGCTCCAGCCCCGCGGCGGCGGCGACATCAAGAGTCGTAGAATCCTTGGCAGGCGGCGCCTTGCTCGGAACGGCAGCGACGGGTGCAGCTGGGACGGAAGCCTTCTCAACCTCAGTCTCAGTCTCTTCTTCTTCGTCATCGGTAGTAGTATCGGCCCGTGCAGCCTCGCGCTTCTCCCTCTCCTCCTTCTCGCGCTGCTCGCGCTGCGCGACGGCCAGCTCGGCGGCGAACCAGTTGACGCTCCACCACAGGCCGGCGCAAAGGATGGAGAGGACGAGGCAGTGGACGTTGTAGGTGGCGGCGAGGAGGAGGAGGAGGACGAGCTGGAGGGCGGCGAAGGAGCCGTTGGCGGCCTTGAGGAGGGTGGGCGTCGGGCCGGGCGTAAAGATGCCCTCCCAGAGCTCGACGAAGAAGGACGACATGGCGGGGGAGGGGTTTTCCAGGGTGTGTGTTGCTAGGATTGTGTGAGATATGTAAAATCTTCGGTGGTAGAAGTTGCGCTTTTTTTTTTCGTTGTCGCGGTTGAGACGTGAGTTTCTTCTTCTCCTCTTCTTCCTTCTCTATCTCTCTCGACCAGATTTCCCAGTGTGATGTTGTTGCTGCTGGTCTTTATGGGCAGAGGCGGTCGCTGCCTGGCGACCACTCTACGTCGCTAATAGAGCCCAAGTACCAACCAGCGACGCTGAAGTGTCTTGACCTCTGCGCTTTTTTTTTTCAACGAAGCAACCGTGTCCGTAGGGAGAGTAAAAAGAACACGTTTATTCTATAAAGAGCGCGTGTCAAACAATAGACGTCGTTTTTTTTTTTTATTAACAAAAGATGGCTGTCGTTTTCGGGTGTGAATGAGAGATCATGCGGTCAAAGTAGCTCAAGGGAGAGAGACAACAAGTGACGATGATGGATTACATAAGATTCAATTCTTGAGATCTGCCAGTCGGGATATCACAAGCTCCATCTCATGACCACGATGTGTTGTAAGTACAGATACTAATGTAACTCGTCTTCTTTTTCGGCTTGTGAGACCCCCAGTCTTTACCATAGGCCTATTCCCTGCTTTTTGTTGTTCCTCTCATAGTTTCACCAGACGAAGAAGTTGTTTGAAGCGAACCCCCCAAGCCACGAAAACGTGGTAGAAGATCCCCGCATAAGGCGAGATCCGAATAATAAGGCCGAGAAAACGCGTGGTCGACGAACAGACGCCATAAAGACGAAACGCAGCATGTGAAACCGTCATGAGCCTGGACGACAATCCTCGATCAATGACATGGTGATAAGGTCGAGTTGCTTACCCTATACTGACTTCCTGAAGAGCTTCGGACGGGATCACCGGCCTCTCCCATGTGAAATGGGAAACAGACAATGGGATTCTCAATACGAGGGGAATTATCCATTCTTTAGGTTACTTGTATATTGGCATGAAGGTGTGTATTGGATGCCTTGTCTATCCTCTATGCTTTAGCTGTAGCTTGGTCAATTAAGAGGCTGATAGAAGATGCTCCTCAACCACCATTTGTGAAAACAACACATGTAAAATGACACAAAAGATCGAAAAAAAAAACACCATGAAAACGCCAAAAAATTACAGATATTTTCGTATACGATGCCAGGAGTTTTGTGTTCCTAAAGTGCGAGCACACTCTTCAGCAATGACACCTCACGCGACCAACACTCTATCGAGATATGATGCTTTCTTCTTGAACTCCAAAGTGCCCCAATTCTGTTGATACTAGGTATTCATATGTTCAAGACCATGTTGGCAGCCATAGAGAGCTGGGCTGGATGAAGCACAAAAGATGTCAGAACCCCGAAGCCAATAGACGCATCCATCGAGACACAACATGGGTTTGCAAGCGCAAACTTTAGAGAATAGCTATCTTGCCTATCCCTAGAGCGTCTTTCCCCCATCAGTTCCGTCGACTTCAGAATTGCTGGGAACCCTCCCAGAAGGAAATACCCTCTGGTTCCAGAGACTACTCTCGAGTTCCAACATCGTGATGAGCACCGCCGACTTCGTTCTGCTGCAGCCGGAGGATCTACGCACTACCCCCGAATTCCTAAAGCCGATGGACCACTTGGATAGAGTTATCTCGTCTCAAGGCGCTCAAGCTGATTAGACTTGAGAGAACTACGGTACTTTACAACCTAGGGACTGTTCTACATTGCCATGCTCCCCTGGGCTAGCTCTGTATACTGTGGTTGACCAAGTATCGGCCCCGTGATATCATGTCAAGTCCAGAGCCCGTGATACCACCGCATGGAGGGTTGCTGCCATATACGCTGCACCCAGGAATTGGCCAATAATCCCCCCTTGCCATCTCGATCACTTTCTAACTTCTCCTGAGAGCTGCTGGCTTGTTACTTGCTAGTTTCGACGAACATGGCAGACCAAGATCCATAATGGCGGCCCCTTGTGAATGAACGAGCTTGGTCTCATCTCCTTGGCTGTAAGGTACGCAGTTCCTCCCAAGACGACATCACTTACACCACCTAAGCTTGGCAGGAACTTCCCAAGGCAGATTTTGTCGAGAGAACGCGTGTCCTCCTCCTCGCTATCAGGGCCAGAACGCAACTGGCGGTCCTGGCGCCTGGCTAATTTGAAGCCTAGGAACAAACACTACGTGTGCTTCTGAAGGCGGCCCAAAGGATGCGCAGTAGTTCTCATCGAGTGCTTCATCACATGGAAATAGGCCCATGCTCCATCTCCGGTGAACCTATAGCCCCTCGTGATTGCCACTCCATATAGCTCCATTATTGCTTCAGACGTCACACCATTTGCCAGCCCTGATATCTCGTCATGCCGTACCATACTCAAGGGTGAATTGTAGATTAGTGGATCGTCCCACTGTGAATCTCCTCGTCGCAGGAAATGGGCATTTGTGAAGCGTAGGAAGGGTTCGCAAGGGCCACTTAATATTGCTTAAGCACCTTCCCAAGTGATACTTTAACATATGAGGATGAAGATCCCCGTGTCCGGGTTTTCAAAAGGACGAAGGATTCTCAGTACAACCCATCTGCAATATCTTTGTGAGGTGTTCAACATCTGGTGGGGACTCTGTGGTCGAGTCCATCAGAGCTAGACTTACAACAACACACCGAACTACCGCAGCTTTGTTTCCAAGAACTGCATCCTGATGGCGCAGGATCACATGTAGACGATCATGAAACGTGCCCAGGCACCCCGTCCCAAACTTGCCCGGCGTAAACATCTGTGCTGACCTGCTTCTGCGGTTCCCCTGACCTGGTATCCTCATTGATCTTGGATCCCGGCAGACGCAGCACTGTTCCAGCTTCGTATTGGAGCCAATACAGCATAACCAATATCCCGTTTAGACAGCCGTAGTTCTCAGCTCGTCCAGGTTGAGAGTACCTGACTAGACGCCTCAAACGTCCTGCACCATTGGCCATCTTGGAACCGATTTCGGCCTTCCACGGACGCTTCTGACACTGGCGGCATGACAAAGCATGATGCTTGGGGTTCAGCTCGGTTGCACTCATGACAAGAAACACAGACTGCCCTGCGTTATGTCATGAGCGTTCCTTGGCAGGCCAGACACGAGCTAGCTAGTGGTAAATCGCCGCTGAACGTTAACACCGAACAGGTATCGATCGACTTCTGTAGGCAGCGACAATTCAATCTGCAAGCTACTGTAGCCCTTGTCGATCGATGCTAAGCCCCCTCAAGTGATAGCGGCCAGTAGTGGCATCCGGAGGGTTTCGGTGTGCGTGAATTGCAGCCGTTTGACGGTCATATCCGGACACATTTTCGGGGGGTTTTCTATCAACACGGGACCGTGGTTGATGTGTCCTTGTCTGAAACGTGGGTGGCGGTCTTCATTCGTGAATAGTTGTTTTACTGTCCTTGACCTGGGGAAGACTGGGTGGGATTTGGAATGGAATGGCTCGGACGTGGCTCAAGCCTCATCATGTTCAGCTGTTCCAAAATCGACTTGGTGTCAAACCCATGTCGTCGACCCTAGACGAGTGGGGATGCCGCGCGCGTCGGTCACACTTTATTGCTTCAGAACCGAACCCATTGAGACTTGTCTCTGAACGTCGAAACTCGCCAGGAAAGGGGCGCTCTGGGGGAACGATCGTCTGCAGGGCTGCGCCGGTCCACCTCCACCCGCCACAACCTTCCCATCCATGGATGCCATGACCGTCTAAATGCCGGTCTGGTATCAGCCAAATGCCTTGCGAGAAGCAATAAGGTATTTCTGATGCCCAATGTTGTAAATGGACCTGCCTGGACTGGGTTAGAACAGGCCTGGAACTGGTTGGCGTTCCTTGGCATCCCTGAGCCTTTTGCGAAATCTTGATAACCGTGGTCCAGACACAGCGAATTGAAATCCATCGGCGATACTGGTGAAGAACTGCGTGAAATCTCTAGCGTTCGCGATCTTGGCCATGCCTAAATTCGTCAGACAAATGTGGCGTTCCGTGAGCTCCTGGGTCAGCATCTTTATTCAAACATAGTTCAAACATCATCCACTGTACCCGATAACATCGAAACAAGTGCTGACTCAACCAACTTTCCAGATCTGGACGAGATAGATGTTTGGGCTGGTCGATCTGGAACTGGCAGGCGGGTTTTGGGTCTGACATTAGGGGATCGAGGATGCCACGACTAGTGGGTGTAATAAGGTGCTCATCCCTGGCAGTCAAACTACCCTTCCCCGATAATTACCCCATCGTGCCATGACAGAGGTGTCGATTGCGGTGCCCGGTGCAACTCTCAGTTTCTTTCATAACCGAGTGAGTGGCTGGTCCCGAGTGCCAGTTTGCAACGGGCGTGTCACAGTGAAAGCAAGCAAAGGTGACTGCTGGTCACCGGTGAGCGATGAAACATGCGAATGCAGGGCTCGCTTCTACTTTGCCCCAATGCATGAGTTGTCATATAGTGAGTGTTTCGAGTTGTGAAGCTATTTTTGAAGTCTGTCACGGTCTGATGATGCGGAGGAGGCTGTGTTGAAGCTGAGAGAGATAAATCGCGAAGATCTATCAACCGCCTGTGGCGTGGCTGGCGAGGGATGCCGATGCGATGCGATGCGATGGCGTGGGCGGGCGGTGGGTGAGAAGCGCGATACCGCAGTCCAGGGCTCAGGCTCTCATCTGTAACGAGGCTTGCAGTGAGCCCCAGCCTAGAAGCCGGTTGTGTCAAGGGGGGGAAGAGGTAACGCAAGCCCTGCGAGGCATGCGCAACGCGATGTCTACCGGCATGGACCTTGAAGCTGGATGGGCCCGGGGTCTGGAAGGCAGAGACAGTCAGTGGTCCACGGGGCCAAGCTCTGATCAAGCCAATTCTTCCGATTGGGGCTCTGCGCACACCGGGGCCACGACGCTAGAGCTGCTGATCCACGTCAATGTCCTTTTGTCGCACTGCGCCTTCTGGCCTCGATGATCCCCGCTTTCTTGAGCAATGGTTGTTTGCGCGCCTGTGCTAGCAGATAGAGGAGCATTCATTGGATCGATTAGACGCCGTCAGCGCTGGGCCACTTCCGTCTGGGGCAGTTTACGAGCATCGGCCCAAGCCCCTACTCGCCACCATCAACTAAGTTAAGTGACTGGTGGAGAGCCCTGTGTTGCAATCGGTTTGCTATCGGGGGGTAGAGTCAGCGTCAGAGCCAGAGTTCGTACTTGTCTGCCACTGCCACTGCCACTGCCGTTGTCGTCGCATTCGCACCCGCGAGTCTGCCACGAATTCGGACTGGTCGGAGTCAGTGCTCAAAAAGGTTTGCCAAGGGTTGTTGTTCGCGATCAACATAAGAGCGAGTCGCTCCGCGAGAAACGCGAAGATGTGAGAGAGAGACAGGCGGCGGGGAGCACAAGAGTTGTCTCCCAATCAGATTAGAGATGAACTTGGAATTGCTCATGTGAGTCAAGCTGCGACGACACTGCAAGGTGACGGGAGCAACGCGCTTAAAGGCGTTGGTGCCGACCAAAACTTCGGTGCCTGCTTCTCTGCATGTTCTTGGTGCCTGGATGAGAGGAGTTGGAGGGTGACTCGAATGGTTGCGGGCGGGTGACAACCTAGTTGGTTGGGGGCCTGAGGAACGAGGCCAGGCAGGCAGGCCATTCGGGGTGGCTGTGAGTGATAGTGATAGTCGTCCAAGCCTGTGGCTCTGAGGTCGTGTTGCATGGGTCAAAAATAGTAGGTACCGCCTCAATGTAGCTATATCGGGGACAAGAGTACAACGTTCGATAACAACCTGGATGGGAAAATGGAGCGGCACAGTCGCCAAAGGAAAAATTCGAGATGGAGAGGCCTGGAAAAGGCATCATGCCTCCCAATCTTCGGTACCTGCCCTTTGAGGAGTCCAATAGCTGCTCTCGTTAAGCGAGTCCTCGTGGTAGTTGGAAGGGATCTGGCACCTGGGAAGTACCTTCCGTGGAGGTGCGGTTGGCTGTGTTGCTGCAATGAGGGGAAGGTTCGAGGGGGCCCTTGACCTTTGCTCGCGCTAAGCTGGGAATGGAACCTCAGGCACCTACCCAAGCACCCAAGGCAAAGGTAAGGTAGGGTAAGGTGCGCGGCGCGGCAACGGGGGAGCGCCCGCGCAACGGCTGCAAGCATCCTGTTTTCTAGCGCAGCCATTGCGCCTGCCAGTTGCGCCTGCCGAAGTGACTCCGCGACTCCACGCTACCACCCGCCTTCCATCGTTCTTCCCGACCCTCCTTGCGCGAGAAAGAACGAGTCTGAACGAGCGAGCTCAGGCTAGTCAGGGAGGGGCGGCCGACTCCCCAAGCGCCCGAAGCGGTAAGGCGTCTGTGTCGCTTGCGCACAGGTGTCGAGAAACGCGCACGCACCCGCTTCCCATCCCAAGATTGCGACGTATGAGCTCGGTAGGTATCGAGCTTGAGAGCCCACTTCCATCCCAACAACATCCCCATCCATCCATCCCTCCCTCCGTCCCTCCCTCCCACGGCACTGCACTCCCTCGACTCGACGGCACTCAAGTCGACGGCACGTCAAGCGGGCGCCCGGCGACGTCTACACCCCCGGCAAGAGTCTACGCCGACACCAATGCCATCGTGCGCGGGTCCCCATTATCCCATCTCCCTGACCCTTGGACCGCCCTTTCGCTAGCTGGGGAGGAGCCCGCTACCTTGGCCCTGGAACTCTTGATTGTCTTTGACCCGCCTTTCATCATTTGGCTTTGGCTTGGGCTCAAGCAAGCCATCCATCAGGGACGCTTTACCGAAAGCCCACGCGATGGGCGACGAACCCTCTTGGCAGGAGTCGGGTAGACCAAATCGCCGGTCTATTCCCACAAGCCAGAGACGTGATGCCCCTAGAGAGCCCGCATGTTGGGCTGAGGATGAGCGAATGAGTGCGCAGCCCCCCTACAATTAGCTCGCCTAGCCGACTCATGTCTTG
Source organism: Fusarium sp. NRRL 62610 (assembly GCA_013186425.2). Taxonomy (NCBI): domain Eukaryota; kingdom Fungi; phylum Ascomycota; class Sordariomycetes; order Hypocreales; family Nectriaceae; genus Fusarium; species Fusarium sp. NRRL 62610. The sequence continues at coordinate 15,910 of JABCKE020001088.1, forward strand.
TTCTCGTCTGCCTCGACCGCCCACCCGCCAAGCTCTGAGGAGAGAAGCACCATGGGCAGGGATGGTGATCCTACGGCTTTCCTCAACTGTTTCTGCCTTTTGCGAGCGTGGAGCTCTGCGCCCACGGCACGGCGACACTGTTGGAAACACAATCAACAGCAACTGCCGTCCTTCGAGCGAGGACCAAGACTTCCATCGTTCTTGACCGACTCGTTTACACTGATTAATTCAAGGATCGAATGCGGGACGAGGTCAACGGCCCAACTCAATGCGGCAGTGTTGAACCAACCTAACCTTTGTTTGCTGAATTCAGCGAGCTGGCACGCTGCTCGGTCTTTTCAGAGTGGCACGCATATTGCTCGCATTGGACAGATGATAGACATGACGGTCTTGACTCCCCACCGGGAGTGAACCAAATGTCTGTCACTGACGTACGTACCGGTCACCTTACCTTACGTCTCTCTGGTCTCCCATCGTGGGACTAATTAGGTCGACAAGTTGACCTGGTAGTTCCAAATACCCGCGACATGACTGCGGCTCCAACCCCAGCTCGGCTGTCGTCTCATGATCCCGGTCTTCCATCTTGGGTAGGGACCGTTGGGCCTTGCAAACGACCCGCCCTTCTCTTCAGTGGCAGTCCATCCACGCAGTCTATGGAGCTTCTTTGAAGTGGGCTTCCATTCATGAGCCACGGGTTGCCCACACACTCCCTGCCATACCCCATGCCTGGCCCAACCGCGGGCATGCACCTCGATGGCCTGGTAGGGCCACCTTGACACGGGTCCTACACGCTGCCGGTCAGTCAAAGGGCCTATCGACACTCGCTTCTTCCCCGCTACGCCACATACCTGCGCTGTGACCATAGGTCTCTTGGGCGATGTCTCCATGCATGGGTGTTGGATCTGTTGTACGTAGTAAGCATCAACACGCCCCCCTTCTGCCTTTCACCCCCCCTTTGAAGGGCTCCCCCATCCCCATCTCCTGTGGTGCCACTCCCGCCATGATCATACCCTTGCTCCGGCGAGTTTTCTCATTGCTCGACGTACGGCCTACGAAGCACCTGGACCGACCACAATCCGGACCCTGTCAATGTATGTACTGCCCTGCTCCTGCCGGGTCTTTCTTCCATGTCACTCAATCTAAGAACGGTTTCTTGTCAAAGCTCCTCCACTCTTATGCACGTTCAACTTGCAAAACTCCTTGTACTGCCTCTCTCATAAGTGTCGGCATCCTGTCCCTGAACGTGTTTGGGGCTCAGAGGGTCTTCCATAGATAGATCACTTCTCAACCCAGCTTCGATGCATCTCCATCTCTGATCAGCTTTCGCGAGGCTTCTTATAAGCCCCGATTCCTTCCCCCGGCTTGTCACTTAATAATCTCACCGGCACCTCGAGTCGACAGACAAGACCCCTCCTTTATCATCGACCTCATTGACTCCTTGTCTTTCCGTATGTCTCAACCCGAGTCTCTCTACCTTCCCCCATCCCCTCCATCCTCAGTCAAGATGGACCCGGCCGCAACAGATGGGAGCTGTGACAACATGAACTCACCGCCCGCCAGATCAACTGCCGGCAGCCAAGTCTCGCTCACCGGAGGGCAGTTCATATCTGCCTCACCCCAGAGTCTCCCGCTCGAATCTTCGCGGCAGCCCCCAGTTTCCTCGCCAAACAGTTACTCATCAACGACCTACCTGAGCTCATCGGCCGCAGAGTCATCTTACCTCCCCACACCTGCCTCTCAACCCTACTCCCCGTTTCCGGTCCTAACTCCGGCCGGCCTAAACTCGAGCTGGAGTCAAACGGATCAACTGTCGGACTCTAGTTCCTCTCTTCGCCAACAACACGGCAGAACCTCACTACAGCCATTGACATCAGACTCTCGCCAAACAGAGAGATCATCCGACATGAGGTATACCGCCATCAGCTACAGCATATTGATTTGAAGCTAATGCCTGTGGCAGCACTGTCGCTCTCCAATTTGATCCGGCCTTCTCCATGGGACCAAGGTCAGCCTTCACTTGGCCAGGTACGAAGACCTTTCTCTGAATCGCCTCCACAATCAGAACTAACAGACTTTGCAGGCCCTCTAGAGTCGAATGCGTCTGGAAATTCGATGATGAGCACTGGACTGTCGTCAATGGGTCCGGTCTCTGGAACCAGCCTCTCGCCACCACCGCAGTCGAGATCTCTGACCTCGAGCCCGCCACGACTATCCCTTACAACAGACCAGCGAGAACTCAAGCGGCACCAAGACAAAGCACGTCGGGACACAAGGCTAGTGGGTCGAATGCGAAGAGCCAGCAGCAATTCCTACGTCGATTCCCCACCGCCAGCCATGGGGCTCCCCAGTGCGACGACTGCCATGAATCTTCCAGCCTATACAACTTCTCCGGCTCCCGTGACTCTCATGAGCGAACCGGCAACGACAATGGGAGGCTCGACATACCTACAGTCCTACAGTCCAGCGACGATGGAGGACCAACAAGCACAATCAGCATCAGTGTACCCGACGACATACCCACAGAACTTGTAAGACCCCTACCTCGATAGGGCGGCGCCCGGGCCATGCTAATCTGCGATGGACAGACAAGCCAACTACAACATGCCCGTTGACTATGCGGCAGTTTATGCAGGACCCGGGCATTACAGGTACTATCGCCGACCCGCACGGATTGAGGCGCAATTGACTAATTTTGTTGTTCATGACAGCACGCGACCGACATCCATACCCGTTGGCCAGGACGTTGGTTTCATGTACCAGGTACCAGCCGTCATGGGCTCAGGCAGCACCAGCTCACACGAGGGGGGACACGTCCGAGTTGTGCAGAGCAGGCCAAAACCACGATGCTGGGAGCACGGGTGTAACGGACGCCAGTTTTCGACATTTAGCAACTTGCTGAGGCACCAACGCGAGAAGTCTGGACAAGCAGCCAAAGCGACGTGTCCCAACTGCGGAGCTGAATTTACAAGGACCACGGCTCGAAACGGACACTTACTTCACGACAAGTGCAAGGGTCGACGAAACACTTGAGAGATGGAGGGATATTTTGGAACGAACACCGCCATCGCATCGGAAAAAAAAACTGGGGTGCCGTCGCTACCCCGACCTTTTCTGGGGGCTCAGCCTCGGACTGAGCCAAAATTGGCGCTGGTTGCTTATCACACGCGGATGCTAAGCTGCTGCACTGGTTGGCGCATTTCTATTACGGTACGGCGTATTTTTGGAAGGCAAAAGATCCCGGCAGGAACGTCACGGGAAATCTGCCTCGCAGGATCGGTGTTGTTGTCTTTTGCTCGGGAACGAATCTAGATGGCATCCATGGCCGGCATCCAATCCGATGGTGAGCCAGGTGCAGGCATGATGACGGTGGCTAGATGAGGTATACATCACGAAACAACAACAACATTTTGAGGAAGGCATTTGAGAAGGGAGAGATTTGGTGATGACCGGGTGTTCTTGGAGGGGGGGCATGGTTGAGATTCTGTTTGCGGAGTCGACTTTGGGATTCTTTTTTTTTCTTCTTCTTGTCCATTTCTTCTTCAACACCATACCCCCATACCAACATTTCGGTATGGAGTTTCTTCTACCCACTTTTCTGTTTTGTTTATGCGTCAAGTTATACATACAGGTGTTTACCTGATCACGATATCATAGAGAGCGCTGGCTGCTTGAGGAGCTGAGCTGGACTGCAACATGGCTACTTACCTGTCAACCAACCAACCAACAACCAATCTACCAATCAAACAAGATACCTAACAAACACGTTGCTACCAAATAAACCACCATGTCAAAAAAGATGGCGATGCAATACTAAGGATGTTGGTGAAAAGGTCCGACGCCCCTGCAGCGGTTTCAATCGTGACCTAAGCCGCAATCAACCTGACAGATCAACCAGTCAGCGCCACCTCCAGAGTTAACGTTAGTTATGCGGTTGGAAGTGATGGGCAGCACCCAGCCTCACTGGCGAGCGTGACTGGCCAAGTTGGCAGTGGCAGCAAAATTTAGGGCAGCCAGGATGCAAGAATCGAACGAGGAAAAGGCATCTGAAACAACCCGGCCGCAGAGGGAGGATGGGATGCCCCAGACTGTTGGTACGGACGTGCGAGCGAGAAGCAAATGATCGTCGCGGCAAGCAAGCCCACCCCGGGCTGCGAGTGTGTGTGAGAGTGTGACCAAGCAGCGTCAGAGCTTGCAGCACACAGCCGCGCCGCAAATAGCACGGGACAGCGTCCTGGCCAGGCGACGACGGGTAGCCGCAGTGAGTTGCAACGAGCAGGAGGCGGAGGAGGGGGAGGGGAGACGACCCAGAGGAGCAGACGAGGGGGAGGCGGATGGGACGCTTAACTTAATTAGTGGCCGGGCTAAAAGAAGAACTCACTGAATGAATGGATGCGAAGAAGTCATGACAGCGAGATTCTAGGGGTGATACTGATTCGGGTAGTGGGTTCATGAGAGATTAAAGCCACCGCCCGGTCATGGACATGATTACCTGCTGTTCAATGCTATACTATACGGTGTTGTGTTGTGCCGGACTGCACTAATATCCATGAACATCCCGACCGTATCCAGGCATGGCAGCGTCGGGTATCCAGAGAAGTCAAGGCCCGAAGCCGCCCCGATGCTTCTCTCGCCCAGGACCTTGGGGACGGTTGGCCGGATCGTGTCGGACCCGAGGCCGGCGCAGAACGAAGCCAGCCACGCCCAACAAGGCGGCACCTTAACGACGCACGCCCCCTCCAAGGATCCATGGACTGGATCCCACGTCTCTTCCAGCAG
>JABCKE020001094.1:0-14850 GCA_013186425.2 Fusarium sp. NRRL 62610
GAAGAGGGTTTATTATGAACAAGGGAAAAATCAGTGGCTGCTGTCTCAAAGCGCAGCTTTTTTAGCTTGTGATTTCCAGTGGAGCAGATGTGCGGAGCTCCAGGGGGGTAGCTCGAGGGCCCGAGGTTTGACCGGGTCCCCCCCACTGAGCCACTGAATTTGCCCATGTGCAGCCTGGAGGGGCTGCTGTCTGCCGCTGCCGTCATCCTTGATTCTTTTTTAGCTGCTTCGCGATACTACACCACGTTTTCTTGAAGATTGAGCTGTTTGAGAGTTGGACTAGCTTATACAGGCGGTGATAGTCTGTTTGCTTGTTCCAGCTTATCTTCTTTTTTTTCTGTGACGGCGTTTCGCTTGACCATGTACTCTTGATCCCGATATCCTCGCGACAACTTTCCAGATGCCCTTTGCGCAACTCGTCCTCGGCAGCCCCGGCTCTGGAAAGAGTACCTACTGCGATGGCAGTGAGTTGATGTCATGTCGAGTCTTTATATGTCGTGCTAATAGATCCAAGTGCACCAGTTTCTTGGCGCCATCGGGCGTGCGTGCTCCGTTGTGAACCTCGATCCTGCCAACGACCATACCAACTACCCTGCGGCGCTCGATATTCGCAACCTGATTAAGCTCGAAGAGATTATGAAGGATGATAAATTAGGACCTAACGGTGGTATCCTGTATGCTCTGGAGGAACTGGAGCACAATTTTGAGTGGCTAGAAGAAGGCCTGAAGGAGTTGGGCGAGGACTATATTCTATTCGACTGTCCAGGACAGGTAGAGTTGTATACGCACCATAACTCGTTGCGCAACATCTTTTACAAGCTCCAGAAGATTGGCTTCAGGGTGAGTTCCTCCAGCTAGTCTTGAAGATACCAGCTAACCTCAATAGCTCGTCTCCGTCCACCTCTCCGATTCCTTCTGCCTGACGCAACCCTCCCTATACGTCTCCAACGTCCTCCTCTCCTTACGAGCCATGATCCAGATGGACATGCCACACGTCAACATCCTCTCCAAGATCGACAAAGTCTCCGAATACGAAAATTTACCCTTCAACCTCGATTACTACACCGACGTCGACGACCTGACATATCTGACGCCCCATCTGGAGGCTGAATCGCCGGTGCTAAGAAGCGAAAAGTTTGGCAAGCTCAATGAGGCGATCGGAAACCTGATTGAGAGCTATGGTCTCGTGCGGTACGAAGTGCTGGCTGTCGAGAACAAGAAGAGCATGATGCATATTCTCCGAGTTATTGATCGAGCTGGTGGTTATGTCTTTGGTGGCGCTGAAGGTGCCAATGATACTGTCTGGGCGGTTGCGATGAGGAACGAAACGTCCATGCTGGAGGTACAGGATATCCAGGAGCGCTGGATCGATCAAAAGGCGGAATATGACCGGATGGAGCGTGAAGCCGAAGAAGAGCAGGCTCGCATCCAGGAGGAACAGGCCATGGAGCTTGAAGAATCCATGCCTCCGCCTCCAGCAAGCAACTTTGACCCTGACTTTGGGGACATGTCGGTGCCGGCAGACAGTGGGATCAAGGTAGTTAGGAAGAAATAAAAAGAAATGATACCCGTTCAACCGTCTGCGTCGTCCATAGACTCGTCACCAGAGTCATCGGTAATGTCGATGATCATTTCTTCTTGGCTCTCAAGTGCGCTGGTTAGGGAGCTCTTGGTGCCTGGTTCCTCCTTTGCGGCGAGGATGAGCTTCTTTGCCTGGCGAATGGCTTCTTCCTCAGCCTTGCGGATGGTTCCACTGACGCGTACAACGCGGAATATGCATGGTCTGCCGTCCTTGACAGGTACGTGATCCATAAAGGTCAAAGCAGACCAGAGCATCTGGTAATGAGCTCTCGAGCATCTTAGGATAAAGGTAGACGTAGCCAGAGATAGATATTTCACTAGAGTACGCATGAGTATAACGCGACGACTTGAATATCTAAAAGAACAATATCTCACCTGAAATACTTCCCAATGCTCCAGATCCATAATCGCCAAACAAAGACGCGATCTCACTCCTAATCCCCTTAAGCAAAGCCTGAGGCGAGAGTTTCTCAACAGTAGGCTGATGTCGAACGACAAGATCCGGAAGATTAGGTTTCGAAGGATCAGGCGGGTAAATAATGTTGACGAGAAGATATCTTTCTTTTATGCGTACCATGGTTGCTGAGGCGCGCGTTGGAGTTTGGAGGTTGAAGACTTGAGAATCTTTGAGATCCAAATTCGTGCTAGGCTGGCTTCGGTGATTTGGCCCCACTTATCCCGGGTTAGTGGGGCCGCGAAGCTAGATTGGGGGAGCTTCCCCCGCCATCACATCTTGATCATGGTTGATCAAGTCATCACTCGCAACCTCTCATCTTAGGCATTTTTGAACATTTTAAAGGTTTATACGTAGTACTACGAGAAAATAATACTCGGGTACTTCAACTGCCACTACCACCATGGCTTCCGGTCCCTTAAAGGCCGCCCTCCTCATCGTCTCAACCACAGCAGCCCAGGATCCATCCACAGATGCTTCAGGCCCGATTCTGAGCCAGGTTCTGAAAGATGAAGGCGAGGGAAAATGGGAGGTTCACCAGACTGCAATCGTCACAGATGAAATCCGGGCGATTCAGTCCCGGATAATGGCATGGACGGATGGGCCAGACGCTGTTAATCTCGTCATCACTACTGGTGGGACGGGCTTTGCAACGGGGGATGGTACTCCAGAGGTGAGAAATCTACATATTTGGAGAGGGTTTGTATGCTAATGCTTTGGATAGGCTGTTACGCCGTTGTTGCACAAGCAAGCTCCAGGTCTAGTCCACGGAATGTTGGCAGCATCTCTTGCCGTCACCCCTTGTAAGTTGAACCACTTAACCTATTCCCCAATTTCGAAACTGACCAGGTCACAGTTGCAATGATGTCACGCCCAGTTGCCGGAGTCCGTAACCAAACCATCATCATCACCTTACCTGGCTCACCCAAGGGTGCCAGGGAGAATCTCCAAGCCGTCATCAAGACTCTCCCCCATGCTTGTCTCCAAGCCTCAGGGGCCAACTCGAGAGCTCTCCACGCTGGCGGAGTCAAGAAGTTAGAGTCAGACGCAGGTCTCACAGGTGGAACGCCCCAACCTGCTGCCAGTCACAGTCATGGTTGTCATCACCACGGCCATGGTCACGGGCACGGTCATGGTCATGGAGGCCTTGTTAGACATACAAAGCCTGAGTCCGCCTTGTCCAATGACCCTACTCTAGGACCTTCTCGTCGATATAGAGAATCTCCCTATCGTATGCTTCCAGTGGATGAAGCTCTCGAAGTCATCTCAAAGAACACCCCTGAGCCAGAGATAATCACAGCTCAGGTCGACCAATCAGTCATCAACTCAGTCCTAGCCGAAGATGTAAAGGCGAAGGAGAATGTTCCCGGTTTCCGCGCCAGCATTGTGGATGGTTACGCCGTCGTAGCACCCAAAGATGGTCAACTGAAGGGTGTCTTCCCTGTCACAGCAGTATCCCATGCTGCACCAGGAGAAGTCGGTGTTCTGAAGGAGGGCGAACTCGCCAGAATCACCACTGGAGCACCTCTACCTCCTGGCGCTACTACAGTCGTCATGGTAGAAGACACGATTCTCAAGACAATGTCGGAGGACGGAAAGGAGGAGAAAGAAGTCGAGATCCAGATCGAAGGCGTTAAGGAGGGAGAAAACGTTCGAGAAGTCGGCAGCGACGTTAAAGAAGGCACCATCATCCTGAACAAGGGCGAGACTATTAGTGGCGTTGGTGGTGAGATCGGTCTCCTTGCTTCTGTGGGCGTGTCGGAGGCAAAGGTCTATCGTCGACCTGTGGTGGGCGTTTTGTCGACTGGTGACGAGATTGTCGAGTACAATCGTCCAGGGGAGTTGAAACTCGGCGAGGTCCGCGATACAAACCGCATAACCCTCATGTCAGCCGTCAAGGAATGGGGCTTCGATGTCATCGATCTTGGTATCGCCAGAGACAAGTCCGGATCTCTGGAGGAGACGCTCCGTGATGGTCTTCGACGAGCAGACATGCTCATTACAACTGGCGGCGTCTCCATGGGCGAGCTCGATCTCCTGAAGCCCACGATCGAGCGTGCTCTCGGCGGTACCATTCACTTTGGACGTGTGGCCATGAAGCCAGGCAAGCCAACAACATTTGCCACAGTTCCCGTCAAGGACAATGCTGGCCAGCGTGTGTCCAAGGTCATCTTCTCGCTCCCTGGCAACCCGGCTTCTGCTCTTGTCACATTCCACCTCTTTGTGCTACCATCTCTTCACAAGCTATCTGGCGTATCACCAGTCGGTCTTCCAAAGGTCCATGCCTTTGTCTCCCATGACTTCCCTCTTGATCCTCGACCAGAGTATCACCGAGCAGTTGTGACAGTGAACAAAAATGGCCTCCTCTCGGCTACCAGCACTGGCGGCCAGCGAAGCTCCAAGGTTGGTAGCTTGAGATCGGCTAATGCTCTGGTGTGTCTGCCCAGCGGAAAGGGAACGCTTGAAAAGGGGTCCAAGGTGGATGTGCTGCTTCTCAACTCCGTCCATGGAGTATAGGATATAACATTTGAGTGAAATCAACTGTCCAATGTCATGAGAACTTGTAATTGATCAAAGCATCTAAGGCATAATTGCCCGAACAAGGCCCTAATTTTGTATAACTTGAGAAATCCCACCTCGTGATGTACACTTCCCACCTCCAAAGGGTACAGATACTGTTGGTACAGCCAAAACACGTCCACCCGAGCCAATCTTCCAAACGCCAGACCAAAATATTATTGGCGCAATGCATGCAATGCGCTCTCCATCTCTTGCTGGAAACACACGCAGAATCGATTGCCGGCTCGCGAGCGGGTGTGGTCGCCGCCGCCGGACTTTGTCCCATGTCTAGTTAAGGTAAGGGGGGGGGGAGAGTAGGTATGTTGTTGCGTGTTGTTTAGTTGCTCTTGCCGAAGGGGTACGCCTTTCCGGAAACTAGGAGACCGATGATGAGGCCGAATAGGCCGAGCACTGAGCTGAAAATCTCGATGACTAGAATCTTGACGAAGCTGAAACTTTGTTAGTAGGGGGCGGCATTTTGCAACGGAGGGAACATACAGCGAGGGGTCGGCAGCATCAGCGAGAGCAGCGCCACTACCGTTGATACCAACGGCAACACCGCAAACGAGGTTACACATGCCGACTGTCAGGCCAGACCAGAACAGGGCATATCCGGTGTAGTATGAGTTGGCAGAGTAAAGCTCAGCACCCGAGACAGCCTCGACCTTGGCGGAGAAGACGATGGCCATGATGACGCCGTAGATGGCGACGACTTCGCAAAAGATAATAGAGATCAAGTTCTTAGTTCGGATGCGCGGCGCCTTGACACCACCGCCGAGAATCGATGATCCTGTAATGAAGATGCCCCTGTAGCTTTTGTTAGAGCGACTGCTCCTGTGTATTGATTGATGACGAAGAGAGGTACGCACCATGCGGCGCCGACGACAGAGAGGCCGATGCAGAGACAGATACCCAGACTAGCCCAGGCATAAGGAGAAACGGATTCGAGGAACGCGCCGACATCGAAGGACTCTCCGCTACCAGTGAAGAGCATATCTAGACAAGGAAACGCAATGGGTCAGCTTTTCCATTCTTTACAGGTCTATCCCTAGAGGGTTGGTGGTCCGCGTACACGCTCCGACGAGGGTCACAAAGGACCCAATGCCGCCCACTCCATAGTAAAGACTCATCGCGGCGGACTATTTGCTATTGTTTCGACGGAATCCGATGGATTTTTTCGTTGGCGATGGCGGGCGTCGGACGGTGGTGGGTGGCTTTTTTCGAGCTTGAGCTCCTGTTAGAGGTACCTTGAGCTTGCTTGGGGATCCAGTCCGCGATGGCGATGCGTGTCTCCCCCAAGCAGGCAGCTGGAATTAAACGGGGGACCGCACCGACGTCACATGATGCGAGGCTGACGGGGCTTAGTCATGATCCGCTCGGCTCTCCGCTCTTGGAGATATAGGCAGATGCACCCAAGCCTTAGGAACCTCTCCCTTTGAACAAACAATCGACGAAATTACCTTTTACGCCAACGACCGAATTCACGCTTCGAAAGACGATTTTACAAGATGGCTACGGGAGCGCAATCATTCTATGAGCTGTACCGTCGAAGCAGGTAAGGGCGCTAACTTTGCTATTGCGCTGCTTTGCGACAGCTAGACTAACTGCCTACAGCATCGGCCTCGCTCTGACGGACACGCTCGACGACCTCATCAGCGATGAGCGCATCAACCCCCAGCTCGCCATGAAGATTCTAGGCAACTTTGACCAGGCCATCACGGAAGCGCTCCAGAAGAACGTCAAGGCGCGACTCCAGTTCAAGGTATGTTTAGACGCTTCAACAACTTTCCGAAAATCGCAGTGACTAAACGGAGCGTGTGCACAACAGGGGAGCCTCGACACGTACCGATTCTGCGACGAAGTTTGGACATTCCTCATCAAGAATGTTACGTTCAAGATGGATACTGGTGGTCAGGCCGTCACTGCCAACAAGGTCAAGATTGTTAGTTGCAACGCCAAGAAGCCTGAGGGTACATGATCGGACGGGGATACACACCGGCTATAGATTGGGAAAAGATACCTGCCGAGGATTGATTTGTTTGCATTGGGCGGCGTACGGGAAGGGTTGGTCATTACTATTACACACAAGATACAGGATATGAGGGTTGTGGTTCAAGCAAGGGAGAACCCATTTCTAAAGTGACGACGAAACCTCTATTTATTCGGGCAAAGGGACCAGGAGACTTTTGCGCAACTTGTATTGAAAAATTGAAAAACCATGCTTTGATTTTGTATTAAATTTGCTTGTGACATGACGCAACTTTGTTTACCTTTCCCCAGATTCTACTTCATGTTGAGGCTGGCACCCATCAAGCGCCAAAACCGTCGCACTCAACCGGGGAAGCGCGCCACAGCGGTTCTCCCCCCCACTAAATCCACAGGGGGTTCTACCTCTCTGTCAAGGGGCGCCTATTAGAAGTCGAGCCTCATCAAGGGGTGGCTATGCTATCACATCCTCACACATCCGAAGCCTCCGGTACACTACCTATCTAAACAGCCATGCTCCGCAAACGCCAGAAACCTGCTTCTGCAGCCTCAGAGACGGCTTCTACTGAAAGCCCTCTAAGAGACAAGATGCCTTCTGCTAGCGGGTGGATGTTCTTTGCTGTTGCGAGTGGTGCTTGTGCTGCTTTTAATGGTGTCTTTGCCAAGTTGTATGTGTAAAACTGGCTTATTCGATGTTGGTTCGACATTGAATTGGCCTTCAAGTATTGAGAGGACTATACTGAGAAAACTCTAGGACAACCACGGAGCTCACGACTACCTTGTCCAACTGGATCGCTCAACTCCTTGGTCTATCTTCTGTTGAGCACATTGTCGAATATGTCGTTCGAGCTGTAAGCCACTACCTCCCCATCTCAGCTAATCTCCAAGCTAACACTCGTAGCTCTTCTTCGCCCTCAACCTCACCTTCAACGGCGTCGTAAGTTCCCCCTTCAGTTTAAAGAAAGCTAAATTCACACATTATAGATGTGGACGCTCTTCACAAAGGCACTTGCCCGTGGGACATCCACCACGCAGGTCTCCATAATGAACACTTCGACAAACTTTATGGTCACGGCCGTTCTAGGTGCTCTTATCTTTTCAGAGGCTTTGCCTCCTTTGTGGTGGGCTGGTGCTGCTCTTCTTGTCGCTGGCAATGTCATTGTGGGTAGAAAGGATGAGACTAAGGATGCTGCCGAGGGACCTGCGTATGCTCCTGTTCCAGAGGAGGAGGAGGATGGTAGAAAGAATGATGACGAGGATGTCATCGATTTGGGTAGGTTATCTGATGACAGATCACGATAGATGGTTCATTATTCACTCAAGGATCGAGTTGGACAACTGTAACAGTATGTATGCATAAGTCGTCAACAAGACGCTCAATAGATTCAAAATACCAGATCAAACATCCTTCCAACGCCAGCGCATCACCCGCGCTTCCAGTCTACTATACTACATAACCCAGATTTCAATAACTCGTACTACCGTCTGCTCTCCAGCTCAACGCCCTCATCCCCAACGTCTTCATCTCCGTCAAGGATCTGTCCACCTCTTGCAAGCGGACGATCTTCATCTAGTGAGCTGAGACGGATCCTACCGCCAGAGTACTTGGAGACTTTGCCGGAAACCCAATTTCCCGCTCGAAGCAGCAAGTTCCAGAGTTGCTCCTGGCCTTCGTTGATGCGGTGGTCGTCCTTGGGGTTTTCGGCTGCTTCGACCTTGAATTGGTATCGGAGACAATCCTTGACGGTTACAAGACCGGTAAGTTGGCCGTGGTATTCAATGAGGATGACTCGAGGGCCAATCTTGCGGAATAGTTCCATGACGGTTTCGAGGGGAAGTCTTGGGTGAGCTGTAACTGGTGTCGAGTCCACGTAGCGGCTGAAATCGAGTGTCGAAGATGTGGAAGAGTCGCCATTCATGGTTCCTACCGACACTGACGACATCGAGTGGTTTATAGCCGATGGTGCGAATACGCACTTGGCAGTCTCGGACAACGGACCACTTCGACTCATTCTGTCGATGGCATAGCGCAACTCGGTACTTCCGATATACCCAACGAGGACTTTGGTGTTGTTGTCTTCCACAACTGGGAAGCCCTGGTATCGATCATCTGCAAGTCGTCGCTGGACCTCTCCCAGAGTAAGTCCATGAACCGGCATAGAAACAACAGAAGTTCTCATAACCTGAGAAACAGGAACACCAAAGTTGTGTTCCTCCTTGTTGTCTAAGAAAGGAAACCCGCTGAACCAAATCATGCGGTCAGCGATTCCTCCCTTTCCAAACAGCTCGCTGACGGCCTTGGTGACACCGACAACAATCATGGTGGGTAGGATGTAGTTTAGAGCACCCGTCAGCTCGAACATGATGACCACGACCGATACGGTAATGTGCATGATGCCACTGAGTGCAGCTGCGGCTCCAAGTAGAGCGTATGTGCCCGGGGTAATGCAAGGTTCGTCGGGCTTGCATGCGGAGAAGAAGACGCTGGTAGGGTTCGCCTCATAGAAAAGCTGAACAATAATGCCCACAGTCCTTCCAAACGACGCTCCGATCGCCATGGAAGGTACAAAGATTCCTGCAGGAACCTTGCATCCATAAGACAGAATGACGAGGAAAACTCGCAGGATAGTAGCGAGGATCAAAGACATCATGTTCCAATACCGTCTATCAGGGTCACAAAGCCCATGATACGTCTCAGTCTGACCACACTCAGAAAAGAGAATCTCCATGCTCTCAGTCATGTCGATCCTCAAGAAAGCGTTAGGATAAGCAATAATGGCAGTACCTGCTGCCAAGAGTGTAGCTTCGAGAACAGCATACTCCTTCAAGTACTTCTTGCGGAACGACTGAACCCTCAGATTCCACTTGATAACAAAGGCTCCGTAGAGACCTCCGAAGATGCCGATCAAGACGTAAAAGACCAGCTCGAAAAAGTGCCAGTCGTTTTTGTACTCGACTTGGAACATGACTAGTTGTCCTGTTCTGAAAGGGTTCATGGCAGCGAGGACGGCTGTCGCAACCAGAGCGCAGAAGTAGCTGCGCCATAATGTCTTGAGGGGGAAATGGTTTGACATCTCTTCCAGTGAGAAGAGTACACCTCCGATAGGACTGCCAAAAGCTACAGCAACACCAGCAGCGGCAGACGCACTCAAGAACTCGCGAGTCTTGGAGGCGTTTCGCTTGTACTTGCCAAACAGCCTAGAAATGACATTGCCAGTGCACACAGCATAGTGCACACTAGGACCCTCCTTGCCGACTGACAAGCCAGACGCGATGGCCAGGGGTAGACAGATGGACTTGATGATAAGAGTCCACCAGCCTAGAAATCCCTTCATGACGAACCCGGCAATGATGCACTTGATCTCTGAAATTCCAGAGCCAGCTGCGTAGGGCGCAAAGGACTTGACCAATGTACCTGCGACAAAGGCGAAGAAGGTCTAACAAGGTCAGATGTGAAAAGTCTAAGGGGGAAACACCAAGCCTACTCCAAAGACAAAGTAAAGGAAATAGTTGAGCGGCTCGAAGCCAGTCCATCTATGCCATTGCTCACAACCTATCACGCTGTCAGCATTGGAAACTCTCCATGTGTGACACAAACTCACCATTCTCTTCTCCCCAACAACAAAAGTTCTCGTTCAGGTAGAATCCCGTCTCGCAGTATCCCATCTTGACGTCCGAGAGCCATTCAGTAATAATATTGAGCAGCGCCGCATTCAGACCAATCGCCACACCAATGATGGTGACAACAATCCATGCCTGCGCAGCATCGTAGCTCTTCCAGAGCTGGTATCGCCAGCCCGGCTGGCCTTTGTCGTAGAGTCCCACGGCCTGTTTCCTCCTCGACTTGCGCTTAGCTTGTTCTCGCGCCGCATCCTGTACCCAATCTATCAATCCATATCAGTAACTCGATTCGTTCTCGTTTGCGCGATTCGCATACCTATCGTAGTAAAGTCCTATTACAAGTCAATAACAAGGTCAACCACACCTGTCGCATGGGGAGAGCTTACTTCGTATCTCTTAATCTCGGCAATCTCCTCCTCTATCAATGCCGCACCTGTAGGAGCCGCGCCACCAAAATCGCCATTCTCAGCATTAGAAAACGCAGAGGAAAGGCGAGAGACGACAGAGGGGCGCCGCTCCAGCCCAGTAGGAGGCGCCAGGCTGAAGGATGAAGCTCGCACGTTCATGGCTTCGGCGAAGGGATCATGGTGTCCGGAGAAGCGGGTTTCGAGCTCGCGCGGGGTGAACGACGGTATCGGATCGTGGATATATGCTGGGCGAGAGCGCAAGGCTGGCTTCTTTCATGGATTTCGAGTCTATGTTGTAGGTTGAAGTGTCGTAATGCGCCAGCATGTGGTCTGAAGGCTGAGATGTGGCTGGGATGGTTGCTTCAGCCACAGTGTAGGTCGCGTTTAGTGCTTGCAGCATCGCGTTCGCTTCCGCGTCTTGACCCCGAGCTTCGGAGAGTAACTTCAACTTTATTCAGAATAAGGACTCGGCATTACAAGCTACAGCTTTTTACGACGACAAACTTGATCAGAATCCTCTCACGGTTTTAATTCTGCAGAAATATTCTTTCTTGCGATCTGGGCTTGACAGGCGACCAAGCAGAAGATAGGCCCTGATAGTCCGTTTAAGGTTGAGCAGACAAGGTACGTCTCGTAATTCAGGTTTCGGTCATTTTTGCTGCGTTTCTGAGATACACTTTTCTTTGTCGTTCATGTATCTGGCTTGCTTTTTACTTTCCCTGCTCACTTGTTCACGCTCTGGCCAACCTTGATCTCACCGGTTCATCACCGCCTACTCAAGCTCTTCCTCACTCAAACCAAACCATCACTAACTCTCCCAGTCTCACTACTCTATCCTCCATCCAACTCCTCCTCTTCAAAATGCCCTACAACACCACAGCCATCCCTCCCCGAAAGGAGCCAACAGGCCAAACCCAACTACCACGTAAGTTCCATCCACCACATCTTCACCGGCCACAACTGACATGACCTCTAGTGTCGAGGGTAAAGAAGATAATTGCCCAAGATCCCGAGATTGGCATTTGCTCCAACAATGCTGCTTTTGTGATAACCCTCGCTGCTGTGCGTTTTTCCCTCTTTGTCCAAGCTAGCAACTCGTTCTCACTGTTTATAGGAAATGTTTGTTCAACATCTCTCTGAGGAATCACATACTCAGGCTAAGCTTGATCGGAAGCCCCGTCGAAACATTCAATACAAGGACGTTGGTAAGTTTCTCCATCTTGACTCTGTAATTCCTAGCTAACACTCCCAGCAAACGCCGTCTCACACCAGGACAATCTCGAGTTCCTCGAAGACATCGTCCCCAAGACAGTAACCTACAAGAACATCAAGGCCGCCTCCAAAGCGACACAGGCTCGCCTCCGCGGTGAAAACGCCGCCGCTCAGGCCCCCATCGCCAATGGTGCCGGCAAGCCCCTCGTTAATGGCACAGGCCGTCCTCGCGCCGACTCTAAGCAGGGTGATCCGAATGAGCAGCTTGAGCTTGAGATGAGGCAGGCCGCCGGGGCGAACCGCGATGGCGACGTGACTATGTCTGGATAGTTACAGACGGTCATGAACTTGGGAGAAGCATGCGGGCTGTAGCTTTCATATCACCTCATGTACACTAGAGCAAAAGAGATGATAATACAGCCTCAAAACACCGATATTGCAGTAGCTATTGAAAAGCCTGGCTCATGTAATTCCATTGCCTTTTTTTCTTTTTCCGATTCCCACCCATACGGCCGTGGTATTATCACTACTACTTACTCCTCCATGGCATCTCCGTGAATGCCAGAGGGCAGACGTCCCTCGTTAAGCTCCTTCTCCAGCGCGATGATCTCCTGCAGGCTAGTGGCCTTCTTGATGCGCTCCTGTAATCTCTTCTTCTCGGCATCGGTGAGCTTTATCCGCGATAGCTTGGACGGGGCTTCTGAGCCGTCGGCCGAGGTGGTGAAGTTGGTCGTCTTGATTCCCATGATCTGTGTGTGCGTGTTGTTAGTATGTGGTTCGTAGGACGGTGTTGTTGCGTTGTGTACCTTTGAAGCCAGAGCTGTGGGCTCTTCTTCAGTTCCAAACAGCTCCCGCGCTTTCTCCCGTTCCGCCTCCTTGACCTTTTCGTGATCCAAGAATCGCACAGAGGGGCATCTCCAGAGAACCCAGTATCGATAGTTCTACTACACGTCAGTACGCGCCACCTATACCAACAACATCCAAAGCTCACCTCCTTCTTAGAAGCCGGGTTATCCACCAGCACAAGGTGCGTCAGACGCGGGAATCCAGCCAGCGCATCCAGGTCCGCAAGCTCGGCCAAGTTATTCGACGAAAGCACCAAGTTCTTGAGGTTAGGAATGGCCTTTGCCAGAGAAGGCTGAATGCTCGAGACGCGGTTCCTTGCGAGGAGGAGAGTCGTTATACGAGGGGAAAGTGGGAAATTTCCCAAGACTTGAATGTCATTGTCGGTGAAGTCGATGGCGTCGTGAGGCTAGCAACAAAGGTCAGCTTCTACACCAAAATGTTGAAGGCTGGAAAACAACGTACGCCAGCGACACCTAGGTTCTCAATCGCGGGGATCCGGTGTCCTGTTCAACGCCGCAAAGACGAATGTATCAACTCTGCGCTCCTGGGATCAAAAGTGTAGCATCTGCCCTTTTCAAAAACGCACCTCGGAGATCAAGCTCCCGCTCCTTGAGAGGGTTGAGATAGGATAGGGAATCCCGGATCAGGTCGGCCGTCAGCCGCATCTTGGGTTTATTCTGTTACCTCGGGTTTAATTTTGGGGTGTATTGTCTTTCGGAGAGGGTGTGGTGTGGTATGCTGGAGCGGTTTTGGTGGGTGGGTTTGTTTTGTTGGATGGCGAGGCTGATGATCTTGACGAGGCGGAGGGGAAATTTTGGTGTCGCATGTGTGGCTTGACATGAGGCGCCACAATACATAGACTCCATACAGCCACTCCATCCTCAACCACCCAAGGATACTGATATAGGAAATGAGAACACACAACAGTCTGAATGCAATTTTTTTTTTAAAGCTTCACTTGTGTCACTAAGGCGGGCCGGTCTAAAATTGTAGACATCAACTTGATTAATCAGTCACCCGTGTATATCTATCCAGTATCGCAATACGCCGTGATCACACAGTCCTCGACCTCGGTTTCCCTATAAACTCCGGCGCAACATCCCTAACCGCGTCCCAATTCTACTGAAACACATACACTACACCCATCCTATCCACCGAGACACTCATCGTGTTGGGGTACTCTAGCAGCGCCACGTCCAGAATCGAGTCCATGTGCGACTGCAGCAACTGCTGTTGCTGGAGAGAAATGACAGTCGACCGGGGTTGTCGTCCACTTGATGACTTTGTCTTGGAGCCTGAGCCCGCGTTGGGAGCTGTTGGGGCCTGTCTGGGGAAACGCTCAATGTTTAGCGTCAGAGCAGTGACTGGGTTCGATGTCGTATAAGTCGGCTTCGGCGAGTCTGGTGATAGTCCGCTGTAAATAAACGAACTCTCAATCCGCGAGAGATCCCAGAATCGCAAAATCTTGTCTGACCCAGCCGTGATGATGAAGGCGTGTCTAACATCTCTCGAGTCCTCTGCCGTCGCCGTTCCAACGATCATGGCCCGAACTCCTCGGTCCGTATTCGCGAGCTCATTATGTTCGATGTTGGTGGCATATCTCCCCAACATGCCTTCTCGCTTGTCTTCGTCGACATCCCACGCTTCGTAAGCCTTGAAGCCGTCCTTGCTACCTCCAGCTCGGTAGATCTCTCGGCAAACCGTCTTCTCTAAATCCCAAACGGTGACCTCGCCCTGACCTGTTCCGCCAGAGATGCAAACCCATTTGCCACGGCCCTTTGTGGGGTGAATGCAGATCCTGTAGATGGACCCCTTCCCTGGTAGTCCCCAACCCTTGAGTCTCATCTTGAAACGCAGATCCCAGAGGTCTACCACTCCGTGAGAGGTTCCCACACAGAGCCAGTTTCGTTTCCGGTCGACGCAGAAGCAAGTAGGTGTGCCATGATGAACCGGGTTCTCGAGAACATACAACAAGTTCATCGTTCGGAGATCGATCCCCAAGATCCTCGACCGGTTGGTGGCGATGATGAGAACAGAGTTCGACTCTTGTCGGAAATGCTCACACCATACCGCAAACTCATCTTCAGGGAGCTGATACTCGCGTAGAACACGCAGCTTTCCATACCTAATCACTCCACTGGCAGGAAGAGTGTCCACCTTGACAACATGAACACTGCCGTCAAC
>JABCKE020001095.1:0-15424 GCA_013186425.2 Fusarium sp. NRRL 62610
GATGGAATCCATCTCAGCAGAATGATAACTCAGAATTGCATCAAGAGCCGCCTCAGGCTACGGATTTCGCAGCTCAGCTGCTTTCTCGCCTTAAACTCGATGCCCGGAAACCAGAGGCTATTGATCTTATGGCAAGCTGGACAACCTTGTCTGCTGAGATGGATTCCATCGCTTGGAAGATTCGGTTAGAGAGGTGAGAATCGTCTCGAAATCGTCGTCCACCGGCTCCATCAACCAGCTCGAGTAAGCAAGCAAGGCACGAGCTGCTATGAACTGACAAAAGGAGAACTGCCCCGATACAAGGTATCTCCGTTGAAGGAGAAAGCGAGTACATATCTTGGCGATCTCCTTGGCGGCCTGTTTGACTAGTGCCACGTGAGCCATGAGTGTAGACTGGCCACTACCGTCCTGGCTGCTGTTGCCAACTGAGGGCTGAGGTCTGCAGAATGCTCGAGGAGCCTGGTATAATAGTATGCCGCTTGTGTTGTGCGTCAGGTGGGCGAGTGTCATGTTATGATCTATGTACCCATTCTTGTCAGGCGAGGCGTGTTGGTATCGAGCAGGAAGTCTCGATTTCCAGTTAGCCAGAATCAAGTCGAGATTAAGAAATTCTCTCAGGAACCCTCGAGGATCCTGGAATGGCGTCTTTGCCCTGGCTGTGGTCCTGGCGAACGAGCTGACCATGGTGAGGATTTCGGTTGCCTCGATGAGGTAGGCCAAGCCACCAATGCTTGGATCAGGGGTTATTTGAACCTGCGCGGCAACATTGGCCTGTATGAACTCTCGAGTTTGAACCTGTCGATTCTCCACCCATAGTTGGCCCTCGCAGGGAAGTAGTCTTCGAATTATGCTAGGGTCGAAGCTTGATTTGGTGCCCGACAACAAAGCAGCGAACTGCTCCAGGAGAAATAGCACCCAAAAGAGGCGGCGGGTAGACTCTCGGGACCTCCACGAACTATTATCCACAACAAGACTCATCAAACGTCTGTACTCTCGTTGGTCCAGTGAGAGGTGGTGATCCTCGAGATGCAATCCACAGCGCAGCGCTACCTGAGGCAGCATCGTGACGAGACCCCAGTAACTTGTCATGCGCCCGTCACCGAGGAGGAGGAACTGAATTATTGTGCAAGCATGAAGAGTATTCATGTCAGCAGTAGTAAGGAGCCTCTCACAAACTCCAGCTTGCGTGCGACGCAAATATTCTTGCCGATCAAAGCCCCGTCCGCCTCTCAAGAATGGACCAGTTGCCGCCATAAGTGCTTCCATCTGAAGACCGCATGGGTAGGCTGGCTGCTGGCCAACATAGCCTTGAGCTTGGAAGAAGAATTGAGGTTGAACCACAGGTACCCAGGGTTGGATCTGGGTTCGATAAACGTGACACATTTCACCAATGGTGGCGTCTGACATGTTCAGACCAGGCAATTCGTTATCGGAAGCGTCCCTAAGCCGATCAGCTCACTATCTCGTCTGTGTGGCATTCTGGTAAACACACTGTTGGATGCGCGAAAGTAGGGGGCCTCGAGGCAGAGTTGTATCATCAGTGGTTTCGTCCCTCGCTTGATGCTGCCCAGCCTCTCTCAGCATCTGCCTGGTGCCATCCACAACAGAGCGAAAATCCACCCTTGACTCAGAGGATTGATGTTGAGGTCTGAAAAGCAAAGATTGACCAATAACCATCTGCTCCAAGACATCCATTCTCCGGTATATCTCCTCAATGTAGCCAGGCTTTGGACCTCTGCGTTTGTCTTGCTCATAAACGCAGTCAAGCCCTTTGTCAAGGCACTTGGCACATGGATATGACCTCGAGCATTTAAGTTTTCCACGCCTACAATTCTCGCAAGAGCGCATTTCCAGAGCTGGAGGCTCATTTGAATCTGCAGGGGATTCATTGGCGGGCATATGTGCTGGTCTGTTCACTGATTGTACTTGGTCAGTGCTCTCATCTTGGTCCTTAGGTGCTGTGGAAGATGTCGTTCTCTGGGTCTGATCGTTTGTGCTGTTTTTTCTCTGCCGCTTATTGACACGGGGATCCATGATGATTAAGACTGAATCGACTTCCGTAGACTCGAGTTGAGACAATGAGGGAGCGTAACGAAGTGGGAGTTGGTGATAAAGTTTTGACCCTCAAAGATAAAGTTAGCTTCGGGGCACACGACTAGTTATGAATGGAATAGCACCAGGGACCCCCCTGTTCGTACACGCACTCCAATGTTTATGTCAGCGTTCTAGACTGCCGAGCGGTCGCGTTGAATTCGCCCGAACTGGTGGAGACTCCGTGTCCCTTCTTTAGCGAGTGGATGGGGCTGGTCCAATGCGGAGAAACCTCCTTGACATCATCGTTGCAAAACTGTAGGGTGGGTTGTTCCATGCGTGTCAAAACCAACAACGCCTCCCCCCTTAAGATAACTTAGGGGGGTTTCAGACCCCCCCTGCTTTCAGACGTAGCTAAATGTCACTCAATACCGATTCCGGATTTTAATAAGCCACAAGTCCTGATTCTGTCTCCCGTAGCTAAAATCAACTGATAACTACATAACTAATCAGGTAGTAGTTGGGTTTACCTATAGTCGAAGAGGCAGGCTCCTACTCTATTAATAAGTTGCTTTCCGAATCAGGCCTGATTAATTCAATCGGCAGAGTCGTAGTGTAACTTCGGAGAAACCCAGTCGCCCCATCGAGCGAGATGCTTAGGCGATCCCAGCTTCTCCCAGGCAGAAACTATATCACCTTGACCTCCAGGGGCGAGCGTTTCCATCTGAAGATAGGAATAACCATCAAGACAATCATTTGTATTTAGTTCTGCTTCTTACAGATGAGATTCTGTGACGTTTCTAGTTGAAGCCTCAAGCCGAGGAGCCCACACCCTCATCCCGCCGTTTCCACCACGATTCGCCCTAAGGAAAAAGGGAATAGCTACCAAGTCGCGAGGAGTCTTCTCATATACCCAAGGTCGGCCACTGTACAATCCCTTCGGCTGCACCTCGACGAGCTGTTTTCCTTGGACGTGCCCTGTTACAACCTGCTCAAGGCCAGACAACTGTACAGTCTTGCCATCACTGACAGGGCCATCCACAAGTCCAACATAGTCAATATCAGTCCCATCATTATCAACATCTTCGAGGCAGTAAACAAGTGGTCCTCGCTTGAGACAAACATCATCTTTGTTCGTATTGGGATGGGCGTATGCCTTGTGGAAAACCACAGGGAAATTGAGGCGGATTTCGGTGTTTTCACCCGAGACATAGAGGTAACCTTTCTTCACCTCGCCCTTTGCAGAGCATGTCCAGTCGTTTGCCCAACCGGGGATTCGAAGGGCAAGGTTGGCTGACCCTTGGATGGATAGCACGACTTGACCATCCCAAGGCATGTCGGTCTTTTGCTTGATGACGATGCCACTTTCAGGGATCTTCAGCTCGCTGTCGATGTACTGATGAATCGCCACCAAATTGGTCGAAGGATCCTGAGAATAGATCAATGAGCCGAGATTGCCTAGTAGCTTCGCGACATTGGGAGGACAACAAGCCACGCCAAACCACTTGCTCCTCTCCTTGAATTCTCCCTTCCTAGTACGCAACACGTTTTCGTAGTAGAACGCATCTCCATCCTGATTGACAGCGCCAAGAAAGCCGTTGTAGAGTGCAACCTCCATGACATCGGCGTACTCAGCATCGAGGTCAAGACGCAACATGCGAGCACACCAGTTGATGAGAGCAAAGGTGGCACAAGTCTCGGCATAACATCCTTCGTCCTCCAGGTCAGGTAGGATATAAGCAGGTCCAAATCCTTCCCACTGACGGACTGAACCAAGCGAGCCGGTGACGTACATCCTCTTATCCACCATGTCTCTCCACAGACGGCCAAGGGCTGCCTTTAGCTTGTGGGCATTATCTGTATCTGTGGACAAGCGTGCAAGGTCTGTAGCGGCGGTGTAAAAGTACATGGCGCGCACAGAGTGCCCCTTGACTTGGGTAGCATCGACAAGTGGTTCATCTGCCTGTTGGTAGGCATAATCTCGTGGATCTCTGAACCAAGCTTTATGTTCGGTTCCCATGTGAACATAGGGATCTGCGCCTCGTGCAAAGGCTTCTTTGTCGAAGTAGGTCTCGTCTTTCTCGTCTCGCCGACCTCGCTCAGTAATGAAGTAGGTGGCAAGCTTGAGAGGAAGAGGGTCCTGAGTGAGTTCGTACAGCCTGAGCAGGCCAATCTCGATTTCTTGATGTCCTGGGTAGCCGCGCTTCTTCCCGGGCTCGGTTCCAAAGATGGAATCCAGGTGCTTGCAGACCTTCATGGCCACTTCAAGCAGTCGTCCATTTTTCGTCAGCGACTCATAAACAACTGTCGCTTCGAGAAGGTGTCCGAGACAGTACAGCTCATGGTTGTCTCGTAGGTTGGTCCAGCGGTCTTTGAGGCCTCTGACGGTGTAGTAAGAATTGATGTAACCGTCCTCATGCTGCGCGCCTCGGATCATTTCCACGGCATCCTCCACAACAGCTCTCATGGTGTCATCGGGATGCTTGATGAGGAAATAACAAGCAGCCTCGATGATTTTGTAAATGTCGCTGTCCCAGAATTGATGAGGTTTCACGTTGTGACCCTCATTCCAGGTCAGACAAGTCCAGTGGTCCCATGTTTTTTGGGCTTCAACGATGGCGGGGATGGTTTTGAGCCTGGAGCAGTCTTGAACGTGGGACCAAAACGAGGACGTAATGTCCACGCTGGTCAAGGGAAACTCCTGGACAGGCATTGTGGTGACGGACTGACAGAGGGAGCAGATGTGAGAACAATTGGCCGGTCTTGGTGAGTGTTCATGAAGCATCAAGGCCATAATTTGGATCCTTATTATACCCGAACAGCAAGCAATGACGATCCACAGCGGAGGGGAACTGATAAGCAAGCGGGTGATGCTACCGGGCGTCGCATCCATGGCTGTTACAGAAGGCCGTGTCGGGCCACGAACCAATGAAATCACGAAAGCGCCGCCATTGTTAGCGGATCAAGATCCATGTCGACGGCGTCTGGGGTCAAAGTGCGGAGATGGTTCACGAGGAATGATCATCTCGCGACCAAGCATTTACCGATTGGAGCGGATATTTGTATTTTTAAAGGAAGCAAGCTGAGGGGTAAGCACGAGGCAAACATTCACTGCGGCCTTGATCAAATGAAGTGGTGTCCTAGAGATACCATAGTCATATGTCAACTGTCGGCTTTGTCGGCTTCAACGAGCCCCCAACTTCTCTGTGATGATCAGCATGGGCCTCCTCCGCAAGCACAATTGAGTCCGCTAAGATGAATTGATCGACCTAATTATTGCTAAACATGATCGCCCACAGTTCATCCCCTGTAGTATTGCTCCCACCCACCGCTCCATTCACCTCGACACCAAGTTCCCGATCCTCAATTGAGATGTCGTATCTATTCAGAAAATTCACCATCCACTGATCCATATTGAACGTCTTTGATATGCTGCTCATCTGACAAGCATTGTGAAATGATTGAAGCCGCGAAAATGCAAGTTCAGTAGAGGGCCAGTACTTTTGAAGTTCTTGTAAGACAACGAAGTTCTGCTCAAGGAGCTTCTTTGCTTCAGCTGCTTCTGGTCTTCCTGTTCCCAAAAGCATCGTGTGTAGGTGAATGGTTGAGGCGATGACGAGAAGATGGCTGTTGACTGGTGACCACAGACAGTCTAGATCTGGAGCGGCGTTGAGTTCCCAAAAGAGCTTGCTCAATGCTGTGGCATGTGCCTTGCATAGTTCCGCGTACCCCAAGGCTTCTTCATCCACCGTGGCGTTATCATCTGACACGATGCATTTGTTGAGAAACTGATAGAATAGAAGCTGACCCGTGTGATGGTAGATGATATGCATGACCGCGAATGGTCGACCATATCCACGATCTGAGTAACTACTCCAGTTCTCCAAAGTGTTTCTCAGAGTTGGTGGCAAGCTCTGGACCCAATGGTCAAGCTTTCTCGAAAGGTCACGGACCAAGTTTCTGATCCTAAACTCCAAAGCAGGTTCGTGAACAATGTCGTAGTTCAACTTGACAGCTTGTGCATGCCATTGTGTCAGAGGAAGGATAAGAGTCCACAAGCTCGTTGCTCGCGACTCGGTGCTCAATTGATCTTCAGTGAGACCATAATCTGGAAGGCCATCGAAAACCTCTTCTCGAATTGGCCTCGGAAATGTCGGGTCATTGCGAAGTTGCTGTGGTAGTTGAGATCGGACAGAGGTCCAGCAGTCCATCATCCAGACTTGCCAGTATACTAGTTTATTAGCAGAAGCGATACATAGTGGCATTAGACTTACAATTTATCTCAATCTCTCTCATCAGTCGATCGGAACTCAACACAATCGGGAGTTGAAGAGCCTGAGTCATCCGTACTGCTTGGCAGTTGAGTAGGGCATCTTGGTCGACATCACCCTCGACGAATGCGGCAAATGCAAGTATAATGCAGCCTTGAAGAGCTTCAATAGATATGAGCTTGGTGCGCTCGTTGAAAGACTTCATCGCTTCTCGCAGGAACAGCTTCCCACGTGACCATGGTGGTACATGTTCGAGGGTAGGGTTTGAGGAGAAACTGTGCATGTGAGAAGCTTGTCTTTGGCTGGATCTTATTAGTACCTACCGAGATGCCAGGGCAAAGACGGCAAATAGTAGATATCGTGCCACCAGGCCCTGCTTTTGGTCTCGTACAAAAGAGTTGTGGTGGAACAGTAGATGTTGCTTGTAGTGAATGACCCTGAAATAAATCTCGATCAATTCATCGCGTAGTGCCTCGTCTCTATCGACAATTTGTATTATATCTTCACGTTCACTCGTAGAAACACTACTTTGTGATGATGGAGCAATGCGTGTCAATGGTCGTGGGATATCCGGAGACTCGCGAGCTGCTGTTGGTGCGTTGCATTGAAGCCCCTTGGAGGTACACAACCGACAAGCCAATCCCGTCGGGCTGGGAATGCACCGCTTCTTCCTTGACCTGCCATGCATAAGTTTTCAGGCCACAGCTACAGGGGAAATATCCTACCGACAGACACTACAAGATGAGACTGTGCGCATCTTGAAGGGTGTGGCTCCGTGAGATTGGATCCTTCGCCTCGGATCACGTCCAGAGGTTCAAAGCGGGGTTCTCTCATCAGGTGACAACCCCGGATTTGGCATTTCGTATCGACCAGGTTTTGTACAGTCCAACATTTTGTCTACAATCATTGCTATGTTTTGCTTGCAACATGATGTGTTCTATTTAATAGAAGTAATGAATGTTAGATGAAAAAGAAGAATATCAACATGATAAGTGCGCATATAACCAACGTTGTTGATAACGGATAAAGGTGCGCATCAATCTGGGGTACAGCGATCAGCCGCTTACACGGAACCCAGCCGTCTACCCGAAGACCGTGCATGCGCCAAACAAGAGGCGGGATAAACGACCTGTGAGTGGTCAGTCGGACAAGCCATGAAAGCCACGGCGGATTGAAACGACCCTGACTCGTCAATCGAAGCGGCTTTCAAACGGTCATGGTTGTCAGAACGCCCCAACTCTCCAGCCCCCAGGGGTCAACTTCCTCTCTCCGTAAACACTCGTCAAAGTCGACTGACAAACTCTGAAAAAGAGTAACCGCCACTCGTTCGCATTGGAGCGCTTCTGAAGTTCTCCCCCGCACGTGCCTTGGCGGTTGCACAACCTCGCGTCGAGCGATCCAGGCTCTTGGGCCCGGCTAATGTCACCAACTCAATCCAGCCTTTGATCCCCATGGGGAAGATGGTTACAGTCGCGCCAAGTATATATAGATGATCGACAGCTGGTCATTTTGATCAATATCATCAAGCATCATCTATATCTCAATCTGCAACCGACTGCACTCCAGCATGGCTCAAGACAAAGTCATCCCGACCGAGCAAGGTCTCGCCGGTCTGGATTTGAACGATCCTCAGGTCCATGAGCTTATTCAACGTGCTCAAGACGCAGATGCTGTTGACAAGAAACTCACCGTCAGAGAAGCCCTCAAGAAGTACAAGAAAGCTGTCTTTTGGGCATGTCTTTTGTCCGTCAGCTTGATCATGGAGGGCTATGACCTGGTCATGGTACGTCCACCATACTCATGTTTACCCCTTCTCTGGTAAGGAGATGCTAACAGTTGTAGATCGGCTCCTTTTACGGACAAACCCAATTTCAGCAACACTTTGGAAAGTACAGCGAAGTTGAAGGCAAAAAGGTCATCACTCCTGCTTGGCAATCAGGCCTTTCGAATTCGGCACAGGTTGGTCAACTGGCCGGTCTCTTGATCAACGCATACTCTCAAGATCGATACGGTGCTCGGTTGACTATGATGGTCTTTATGGCTTACTTGACTGTCATGATCTTCATCATTGCCTTTGCCCCCTCTCTGTCTATTCTCGCTTTGGGAGAGGCTCTATGCGGAGTTGCCTGGGGTGTTTTCCAGGTGAGTTCCCTTGTCATATAGTGTTCCTCTTGACCTTCGCTAATGCTATTAGACGCTTTCTACAACATATGCCTGCGAAGTCGTTCCCACCGTTCTCCGACCTTATGTTACTGCTTGGGTGTGTATGTGCTGGGGATTTGGTATCCTCCTATCGTCTGGCGTCGTTCGAGCAACCTCTGATATCAAGAGCAATCTGGCTTGGAGACTTCCTTTCTATCTCCAGTGGATTTGGCCAGTTCCCTTGTTCCTCGTGGCATACTTTGCCCCAGAGTCACCTTGGAACGCTGTCCGTCGTGGCAAGATCGATGAAGCCCGTCATAGCTTGATGAGACTTGCTACAGCCTCGGCGGATAAGGAGGCTGCGGTAGAAGCCAGCCTGGCTTACATCAGGCATACAACAGAACTGGAAAAGGCAGAGACGCAGGGTGCGTCTTTCTGGGAGTGTTTCAAGGGCACCAACTTGCGCCGGACTGAGATCGTAAGTACAATGCTCCCTGGCCCTATTGACAAGGCTAACCATTTAGAACTGTGTCGTCTGGGCAGCCCAGATCCTCTGCGGCAATGCGATCCTTGGCTTCGTTATCGTCTTCCTCCAAGCCGCTGGCTGGTCCGAAGTTCAGTCATTCAACCTCAACATCTCCCTTTCGGCCTGCTACATCATCGGGGGAATGATTTGCTGGCTTCTTTTCCCGCATCTCGGCAGAGCGACCATCTATATGAGTGGGCTAGCATTCATGTTTTGCTGCCTACTGGCCATCGGCGGGCTTGGATGGTCTGATAGCAAGGATGCTTACCTTGCAGTTGGACTTCTGTTTGTCGTCTCAACCCTTTGCAACATGATCACCATTGGACCGGTTTGTTATCCTATTGTCGCCGAAACACCCTCAGGACGACTCCGCTACAAGACTATCGTCATCGGCAGATTTGTCTATAACCTCACTGCAATCTTCAATAACGCTGTTACACCACGAATGATCTCGGCTTCAGGTTAGTGGATTTGCTGAGCTTACAAAGGATTGTACTTACACGACACAGGATGGGGCTGGGGTGCAAAGACCGGTCTTTTCTACGCCGGTACTAACTTGCTTTGCTTCATCTGGTGTTGGTTCCGTCTTCCAGAGACCAAGGACCGTACCTTTGGGGAGATTGACATCTTGTTCGAGAACAAGGTTCCCGCCAGGAGGTTCAAGTATACCAAAGTTGATCGTAAGTTCTGCGACTACCTTACCCAACAAACCATTTGCTAACGATTCTTAGAATTCGCTCAGCACAGTGACTATGTTTTCCAGGAGAAGGTTGAGCATGAACAGATTGAGTAAATCGGAGACCCTTACGGTCCATATGCGGGGCTATGAGACGCTGGAGCTACGCAACATAAGCTATCATCTATGTGTGCGACGGATATTTCCAGCAGACCATCATTGAGCCATTTGTTCCGTGTTGCCTGAGCTATAGTAGTAGTTATTAATGTCTTAGTTGACCGGCTACCCTTCCTAATGTACAATATGCCAGATCATCAACTCCTTGTACTCATCAACAATCTTCTGGTCAGTTGTCACATAAAATTCCCTCTTTCGTATCCTGCGGGAGTCAATATTGAGGACAGAGCCCTCTCTTGGCATACATCACCTGCGATCTGACTGGTTCCGATGAAGCCACCAAGCCAGCCACCCCCGCTCCTCCAGAGTGTACGCTTGCTCTCTAAGCATAAAGAACAAGTTTCATATCTCCCAAACTCTCTCTTACTCTTAACACTACTCTACTGGAATTTCTCTATCCCATATACCATGCAGGCCCAAGTGACGCACGTCCATCAGCCACTACCGCCGCTGCCCACGCTTGGCAACAAACCGTACTATACTCGGATTTTGACCTTGTTCCCTGGTGAAATGGATGCCCCTCTGTTCTGCACAATGCAGATTATCGACCTAAATCATGCACCCTTTGCATTCGAGGCACTATCCTACGTCTGGGGTAAAGCGAAATCAGCTGAACCTCTCTTCTGCGATGATGGCCATCTCGAAATCACGGTAAATCTCGACAAGGCCTTGAGACATCTCCGGTCCAGTAATATGACTCGAAGGCTATGGGTCGATGCGATTTGCATTGATCAGACAGATCTTGCAGAACGAGCCCGTCAGGTTCAATACATGCGACTCGTCTATAAACGCGCTGCTCGAGTCATTGTTTGGCTTGGTGGAAAACAGGATTGGACCGAAACTGCCATCACCTTTGCAAAAGAGCTGGTCAGCTTGAAGGCTGATTTCATTCAGAATCTTGACCTAGGGAGTCACGGAGAAGAGAGTCTAACCGCCGATCCAGCTACGGATACCGAGCAGGGTAGAAGATCTGATGCATTCTCACTCCTGTCCAATGTTTACAAGAGCAATCAAGATGGAGCTGAGGCTCTGTCAAAGTTATTTGGCTGTGAGTACTTTACTCGAGTCTGGTATGGCTCCCACCCAGTGGTTGCGATGTCTTGGGTAACTCGCTCAACTGATAATTCGAATGGCTAGGTGTATACAAGAGGTGGTGGCTTCAAGCTATAGTATCGTCAAGCTGGCAGATCTGGAGATCGACATGAAAGACCTTTTGTCGCTACTGCCCCTTGTGCTTGATCGTCGAGGCCTGGTTCTTGAGCCTACACCTTTACAACTATGGCGAATGGTTTACGAAATGCCCTTTCTCTACGAACAGCTCAAATACTCACCCCCGGAGGGTTCTATCGGGAAGATGCTCGTTGTCTTGACTTCTATTAGGGACTTTGGAGCAACAGATCCCAGAGACCGCATCTTTGCCATTCTTGGAATCACCGATGAGGGCCTAGAGCCAGTTTACAGCATTACCGAAAGCAACTGGTTGACTGATATTGCTCGAAAGGGTTATTCCTGGATTTCACGCCGAATTAATTCCATCTCTCCAGCTCTAGAGCCAACTCGACACCCTGCGTTGATCCCAAACTATGAAAAGAGCATGCGAGAAGTCTATCAAGAGTTTACCCGCTATTGCATCTGGAAACCCCCACGACTTCTCACCGTCCTCGGACATATCCAACATCACGAGGATCCAGAAGCTGTAGTGGATTTTCCCAGTTGGGTACCCAGATTCGATCAGTGTCGAATCGTTTCCAAGTTCATTCCGGAGTTGTCAGACGCGGGAGTGCCGACCAAACTCCAAGTATACATCGCCGAGACTCACGACAATCCGTTTCATCCCTCAAGCCCATTCAGTAACCCAATCGAAGAACCAGACATCCTTCAACTGAATGGCTTCCAAGTCGGCACGATATGCGCAGCAACAGAAGTCTTCATGCAAGGGGCAGACCAAACCTTTTCTCCTGCTTTGCTTTGGAGCCAGCTGTTCCCTCAACCGCTTTTTCCAAGAGTGCCGGGGCGAGTACATCAATATCAATTTAGCAAAATGGCAACTGACGTTGCCTTTCTCCAAACCTTGTGTGTTGGGGGGATGTTGTCGGCATGTTCCCAAATGATGAGCTCATCAAGTTGGCCTGGCAAGACCCGACAGTCTCGCTTGGAACAGTCACAAAAGCTAGCAGCGCAGGCGATCCTCAGGTGGCTTCGGGAAAGACCAGAGGTCGACAGTGACGCTTATCCCGATCTTGGACCACCACCAACAGATTCATTTCACGTGAGCCCGATGGAGAGGTTCCAGTATCAAGCTGTCAGTTTATGCTCCAATAGGAAGGTCTATAGAACAACGACTGGTATTCTGGGATTGGGGCCAAAGTTCTTGAAACCAGGTGATTGCGTCGTGGTGTTGTTTGGAGGATCTTTTCCTTTTGTACTTCGACCACGTGGGGAAGACTGGATCTTGATTGGTGAGACGTATCTGCATCATGATGAGGTTTGTCTTGGGCAGTTGGCAACAAAGGCCAAGAGCCGAAGGAGTCAAGTCAACGTGACGAAGTTTAGGATTCGATAGCACTATCTATCAGACATCCCCGGCTGTTCGACTTCAGTTAGACTATGGTGATATTCTTTCTCCTCCATTCAGGCTGTCCCAATGGCTCTAAAAGCTCAAGCCACCCAATGCGTTCGAAGATCTCTTCATTTCCCGACCCTCCTGTCACCCGTGACAAGATTAAACATCCGCGATTAATATGGCCAGTGTAAGGGACCTCGCATAGAATCGAAGCGATCTCAAAAGTCGGCTCTAGATCTTCTGGCATGCTAGCAGGATCGTCAAAGAAGATTCTTGCTCGAATATCACCTCCGTTATCGTCCATGGCAGCGCCGCGGGTCATGTTCAAACCCTCACCATCATGTCGCATTTGTAATACCTGCAGGGATCGAACAAGAGTGTCCAGAACGACTTCCTTCTTCGATTGGAGAGATCCTGAGGGCGAACGAAGCGAGTCTTGCACTCTCAATAGCTTGGCTTCTTCCTTGAATCTAGGGTTGTAGACTTGAGCAAAGTCGACCCTGCTCATCTTGGACGATGCCCAGGACCAGGATGGCCCCATCTTCGCTCTCTCGAGCTCAGTACAGACAATTCCAGATCCATACCAGGCCAGACTGAAAATTAGTTGAGAAACAAAGTGACCGCAAACGTATGTGTCAGGGAAAAACAGCTGAGTCCTATCGGCGACTCCTTGAATCGCGACCAACCTATCATCAAAGTAGGTAAAGTCCATGGATGAGTACTCTGTTACGAGCTGAAACCAGAATTCCCCAAGCGCTTTCTCTTTTGAAGTATCTTCGGAACGTAGAAGTTGCTGGTGAGAAAGATTGACAGATGCAAGGAACTCGGTCTGTGGCACGCCCTCGGGAAAACATTCCGACGCCTGCAATTCAGCACATTCCCAAAAGACTGCGTCACGACCGAAATGGATTACTCGGTTTGATAGAGAGCGTTCTTGGAGAGTCCAGCCTCGATCATATAGAGGAGAGTTTGAGACGTTGAACAGCCAAAGGGGGTGGGAAGGGTCGGCGTAAATTTCTTGAGGTTCCTGGCTCTCCTCCTCCGAATCATTGTATCGTGCGAGTAGTACAGGTGTAACGGGATAGAGCTCGCCTGGTCTCTCAGTGAGGAAGCCATCACTACTATCGTACGCTCCTGTAGCGGCAATGGTGCACAGGGCGTTCTGGTAGTATCTTCCCATTAATGGAGCTTCTGCGAGCCAGTCTGTGGCATCTTCTCCTTGGTTGTGCTGGATAATGCAAATAGCATCAACAAAGAGGTAACGTTGACCCATGGCTCGAGTGACGTCAATGGCATCTCTTATGGTCTGGGAAAGTTCTTCGAGATTGATCTCGCCTCGTCTCTGCTCAAAGTTGTCTTTTGTCGTACGGGCTTTGAAGTTTCCTTTGCCCCAGCAATAGCTGAGGATGAGATAATCGGAGAATATAGTTGGTTCCGGCTCGAGTTTTGGCACATAGAGCCGAGGCGAACCCCCTTTTACGCCCACGTCGATGACTCTGTTAGGCAAAGGAGGCTTTTCCATGTGACTGCTGGGACTTGTTTGGCCATGTGGAAGGTTGCACAAGGCATGTCCGTTTTTGCCCTGGCCTCCACAACATGTTTTGATCCAAGGCTGGATTCGTTCCCTAACCACGTATTCAAGGTCTGTTTCTCTATTTCCGGGCTTAAACTCTGTCCATTTAATCAATGATCTGTATAAATGTTTCTAAATCTCTGCTTTAATGGGTAGATATTACTCACGCCGGATGGGTTCGATGTTGCTGTATCTTGCCGGGTAGATTGTTCCCACGAACCTACCATCCTCCGAGTCCGCCATGAAGACAGCCAACCTCTTAGGCCGCTCGCTTCTAGAACTCAAGGAAGTCACCTCGACCCGAGTGCCGAGATGGATTTCTTCAATATCCCGAGCGCTGAACACTAGAACGCGATGTAGTACCCGACATAGTGGACATCCAGCAGCAGCCGAGTCATCCAACTTCTTGAAGCTCTTGTAATGAGAGAATACACCGTCGAACTGCTCTTGGCTGACTGCCTTCGATAACTTCCGGCATTTCTTGCAGCAGGTGTCAAGTGTAGCACTATCCATGTTGAGTGCTTCTGATAATGGACTGGGGGTGAAGAGAGGTTGGTCTCAGCAAGTGGGTGCAGTTTCCCCACCCGAGTACTGTTCCTACCCAAGCCCCTGATTGGCTAGACACCTTTGGCGTGACCGGCTTGGAGGGTCCAGCCACTCAGGAGATAGAGGTGAATCTGATTCGTGGTTGACGCGCTGGAAGGTGATGTGGCTTGCCTGGCGTCTATCCGACCAATTCAGCCATCAACCATCTTTTTGCTTTTGCAGTTGAGTGGAGACCTGGCCGTGGGCGAGGCTGACGGCCCATTGCATCGGCCCTGTCTTACAGCCTGGTTTCCATTCTGGTTTGGCTTTAATCCAGCGGTTAGCAGCTGAAGCAAGCTGAAGGGGCTTAGGTTCACAATAGCGGCACAGCCAGTTGATGTGACGAGCTTGGACCAAGCAGGCTGAGCGAGACGAAAGCCGACAGTCCTCTACTGACCCAACCCGTTGTGCCAAGAGTCGAATCCTAGCTCTGCTTTGGCGAAGACAACCACCACAATGGCCAAAGACCAGGGCAAAAGACGTGGCATGTCCGATACAGGCAGCAGTCGTAGATAAGGCTCGCGAAGCAACTGGATATATTCGAGTTCCGAATTTAGAAAGAACCTTTAAGATGAGGAGGTGGTCAAAAGTACTCTAGGAACATGGAGGATGGGATGAACAGCAGGAGCCTAGCTTTCATGACTTGGGCAAAGCGTGAATCTGATGGGAAACGGCTACGACACGCTGTACTCTTGCACATCGGGTTGGGTCAGTAGAGGACTGTCGGCTTTCGTCTCGCTCAGCCTGCTTGGTCCAAGCTCGTCACATCAACTGGCTGTGCCGCTATTGTGAACCTAAGCCCCTTCAGCTTGCTTCAGCTGCTAACCGCTGGATTAAAGCCAAACCAGAATGGAAACCAGGCTGTAAGACAGGGCCGATG
>JABCKE020001096.1:0-19538 GCA_013186425.2 Fusarium sp. NRRL 62610
TACCATCATCATTGAGACTCCCGTCACCAAGGTCCAGCAGACTCCAACTGCTCAGACCCCCTCTGACGCTCAAACTTCACCTGGAGTTCAGACTCAACCTGATGGATCTGTTCAGACGTCTCAACCTGGTGGTTCTGACAATAGCGAGATCACAATCCCTCCTAGTCAGGACAACCCTTACATGACCATCTACCGGCCTCACACTGGTGATCCCATCACTGGACCTATCACGATCACCCAGACCCCTGCGAATGGACAGCCNNAGACTCCTGCGACTAGGTTCAACACCCCAGCCGGCACTGACCCTATCACTATTCCGACTGCTTCTGATAGGCCTTACGTGACGATCTACCGACCTCATGAGGGATCACCTATTACTGAACCTATCACCATTACTCAGACTCCTGCGAATGGACAGCCCGGTACCATCATCATTGAGACTCCAGCGACCAGGTTCAACACCCCAGATGGTACCGACCCTATCACCATCCCGACTGCTTCTGATAGGCCTTACGTGACGATCTACCGACCTCACGAAGGATCACCGATTACTGAACCAATTACTATTACTCAGACTCCTGCGAATGGACAGCCGGGTACTATCATCATTAAGACCCCAGCCGGCACTGAACCCATCACTATCCCGACTGCTTCTGATAGACCTTACGTGACAATCTATCGACCTCATGAGGGATCGCCGATTACCGAGCCGATCACTATCACGCAGCCTCCGGCCAACGGCCAGCCCGGCACTATCATCATTGAGACCCCAGGGACCAAGTTCAACACTCCGGCTAACACCCCGGCCGGCACTGAGCCCGTTACCATCCCGACTGCTTCTGATAGACCCTACGTGACAATCTACAGACCTCATGAGGGATCGCCGATTACTGAGCCGATTACCATCACTCAGCCACCGGCCAATGGGCAACCCGGAACCATCATCATTGAGACTCCGGCACCCGAGGTCACCGTGTCTCCCACCTCTTCAGGGGGTATGGTCACTGTCTTCCGTCCGCATACGGGTCCTCCTATCACGGCTCCCATTACCATCACGGATGGCGGCACTGTCTACATCGAGACTCCCCCGCCGATTAAGTGGGCTCAGACTCAGAGCTCGGCTCAGCAGCCGACCACTGTTTCTGGATCAGATGGCTACATCACCATCTACACCCCGTATCCCGGCCCTGGAACGATTGATACTCCTATCACCATCGTTACTCCCCCTCGGGATGGTCAACCTGGAACGGTTCTGATTGAGACGCCTGTGCCACAGACTCCTACCCAGGCTCCAGTCGAAACACCAGAGCCCGCGACCACCGTGTCTGGCTCGGATGGTTATGTGACGATCTACACTCCTTATCCAGGACCTGGCAAGATCTCGTCGCCTATCACCATCATCACTCCCCCTCAGGGAGGGCAGCCCGGAACTGTTCTCATTGAGACTCCGGTCCCTGACCCGACTCAGCCTCAGCAGAGTGGCCCGGCTACTGTTTCCGATCCTGAGCGATGGGTTACCATCTACACGCCTTTCCCCGGCCCCGGTACGATTTCGCAGCCCATCACTATCACTCAGCCTCCTGCGAATGGACAGCCTGGTACTATTCTCATTGAGACGCCAGTTCCTCAGAGTTCGAGCCCTTCGGACTTTTACGTGACTGTCTACCGACCTTATCCAGGCCCGGGAACCATCACTACGCCCATCACTATGACACAGCCTCCTGCTAATGGTCAGCCTGGTACTATCTTCATCGAGACTCCTGCTCCTCCCACGCAGACCCCGACCATGACTGTGCCACCGACATCGACTGGGCCTATCACTATCCCGGCTGCTTCGGACCGGCCATATGTCACCATCTACCGACCTTACCCGGGTCCTGGTAACATTGACCATCCTATCACCATCACGCAGCCTCCCGCGAACGGTCAGCCTGGAACTATCATTATCGAGACTCCTACTCCGGTTGCCTTTACCAAGTTCCAACCTACCAGCAATTCTGCGGTTACAATCCCAGCTGATGCTAGTAACTACATCACCATCTACCGACCTCACACTGGAACTCCTATCACTGCGCCAATTACGGTCACTACGATCGCCCCCTCAGGCGGGCAACCCGGCACAGTGATTATCGAGACTCCGGCTGTTGTTGAGTCGACTGAGGCTCAGACCACTAGCGACTCGGCTGTTACCATTCCTCAGGGACAAGATGGTTATGTGACTGTTTATCGACCGCATACTGGTTCTCCCATTACGGCACCGATTACTGTCACTACCATCCTTCCCTCGGGAGGTCAGCCTGGTACCGTGATCATTGAGACCCCAGTTCCGGTGGATCCCACTCAGCCTGAGACAACGACTGCACCCCCGCCAGTTACGATTCCTGCTGATCAGGGTGGTTACGTTACTATCTACAGGCCTTATCCGGGCCCTGGCTCTATCACGGCTCCTCTCACTGTTGGAACTATCGCTCCTTCAGGTGGTCGACCTGGTACTGTCATCATTGAGACTCCAGTTCCTCAGACCCCAACTGAGACTCAGTCTCCACCTGTGACTGTTCCTCAGGGCGACGATGGTTACGTCACAGTGTACCGACCGTATCCCGGCCCTGGAGTCATCACGGCGCCTCTTACGGTCACAACCATTGCTCCCTCTGGTGGACAGCCAGGTACTGTTATCATTGAGACTCCAGTGCCCCAGACGCCGGCGCCTACTGAGTCGGCGACTCTCACTGTTTCCGATGACCAGAATGGTTACATCACCATCTACAGGCCATACACTGGAGCGAGTGCCATTACGGCCCCGATCACGGTCACTACTATTCCTCCTGCCGGTGGACAACCAGGAACGGTCATCATTGAGACCTTGGTGCCTCAGACACCTACCGAGACTCAGTCTTCTGGCAACCCACCAGTGACGATCCCTCCTGGTCCCGATAACTCGTATGTCACAGTTTATCAGCCGTATCCTGGCCCTGGTGTCATCACGGCTCCTGTCACAGTCACTACGATTGAGCCTTCTGGTGGACAGCCCGGGACGATCATCATTCAGACTCCCGTCCCCGAGACGCCGACGCCGACCGCTGATCCTCCCGTCACTATTCCTCCTGGCCCTGAGAACTCATACGTCACGGTGTATAGGCCTCATGAAGGTCCCGACCAGATCACTGCGCCTGTCACCGTCACCACCATTGAGCCCACCAACGGCCAGCCTGGAACCATCATTATCGAGACTCCTGGCCTACAGACTGGTAACAAGGTCGTTATTCCTCCAGTAACGCTCTCTCCAGGCCCGCAGGAGACCTATGCCACAGTTTACAGACCTCACACCGGAGCTGATGTTATTACTGCTCCTGTTACGGTCACAACCATTGCTCCTTCCAATGGCCAGCCAGGCACCGTTATCATTGAGACCCCCGAGCCTCAATCTCCTGAGCCGAACCCCACGGTGACGATTCCTCCTGGTCCGGAGGAGTCTTATGTGACTGTGTTCCGACCTCATACAGGAGCTGATATGATTACTGCACCTATCACCATCACGACGATTGCTCCATCTGGCGGTCAGCCCGGTACTGTCATCATCGAGACCCCAGTCCAGCCGGATCCTACTACCAGCACGCCGGAGCCGGCCCCTACAACCGTCTCTTCGCCCGGAGCTTCGTACATCACCGTCTACCGCCCCCATACCGGCTTGGACGTGATTACTGCACCAGTCACTGTGACCACGATCCCACCTTTCGGTGATCAGCCTGGAACAGTTATCATCGAGACTCCCGTTGAGGCCCAGCCAACCTCAACGCAGGAGGCTCCCACAACGGTCTCCTCGCCTGGTGCTTCTTACATCACTGTCTATCGACCCCATACTGGGCCTGATGTGATCACCGCACCTGTCACAGTTACCACTATTGAGCCTTCTGGCACAGAGCCTGGTACTGTGATTATTGAGACTCCCGCACCGGTTGAGCCCTCAACTTCGGTCGATGAGCCTACTACGGTATCTTCACCTGGTGCTACTTACATAACTGTCTATAGGCCACACACTGGACCCGACGTCATCACTGCGCCGGTCACAGTTACTACGATCCCTCCTTCCGGAGATCAACCCGGTACAGTCATCATCGAGACCCCCACTGACCCGGAGCCTACTCCGGCTCCGGCTCCGGCCCCACCTTTGACCACCTCCCGCCCCGGCGCGTCTTATCTCACCGTATACCGCCCTCACACCGCAGCGGATGAGATCACGGGTGAAGTTACGATTACGACTATTGACCCTACAGATGACGGACCCGGAACGATTATTATCGAGACCCCGATTCAGAGGGTGGCTGTGCCAACAACCTCCTCTCAAGCTGACTATTATGTTACAGTTTACCGACCTCATGAGGGTCCAGATGTTATCACTGAGCCAGTGACTGTCACGACGATTGCTCCATCTGGTGGTCAGCCTGGCACTGTGATTATCGAGACCCCAGGTCCTCAGGCGCCTCCTGTGACAACTTCTGGCCCTGCTCCTTCGTACATTACCATCACTCGCCCCTACACTGGCCAGGATGTCATCACGGCACCTATCACCGTCACCACGATTCCTCCTCAGGGCGACGAGCCAGGTACCGTGATCATCGAGACGCCAACAGAACAGGCCGCACCAGTCACTACTGCCGGCCCTGCTCCGTCCTACGTCACAGTGTACCGACCTCATGAGGGTCCAGATGTTATCACGGAGCCAGTCACGGTCACGACTATTGCCCCTACGGGAGACCAACCTGGTACGGTTATCATTGAAACCCCAGGTCCTCAGGCACCCCCAGTCACAACTGCCGGGCCTGCTCCTTCGTACATCACGATCTATCGACCATACACTGGAGCCGATATCATCACGGGTCCTGTTACCGTCACGACGATCGCCCCTGAGGGAGATCAGCCTGGTACAGTTATTATTGAGACCCCTGGTCAAGCACCTGCCACTACCACCTCTGGCCCTGCTCCTTCGTGGATCACAGTGTATCGACCTTACTCTGGCGTGGATATTATCACGGCTCCCATCACCGTTTCCACCATCCAGCCAGACGGCGACCAGCCCGGTACGATCATCATTGAGACCCCAGTTGAGCGAGTTGCCGCGACCACCTCGACCTACGAGCCATTCTATGCCACAGTTTTCCGACCTTATCCTGGCCCAGGACAGATTACGGCCCCGATCACGGTGACCACCATCGCTCCCGAGGGTGACCAACCCGGCACCGTCATTATCGAGACCCCAGGACAAGCTCCTCCTGTGACAGCTACCCCGGAACCTTCATACGTGACGGTATTCCGACCTTATACCGGAACCGGCGTCATCACTGAACCTACGACTGTCACGACGATTGAACCCCAAGGCGACCAGCCCGGAACCGTCATCGTCGAGACTCCCGGCCAAGCCCCTCCTGTCACGGCTAGCCCCGAGCCCGAGCCATCCTACGTTACGGTCTATCGCCCGTATCCCGGCCCCGGTGAAATCACTGCTCCTGTCACTGTCACGACAATTCCTCCCTCAGGAACCGATCCAGGTACAGTCATCATTGAGACTCCTGGTCAAGCTCCCCCAGTCACAAGCAGCCCTGAGCCCGAACCATCTTATGTTACTGTCTATCGGCCTTACCCTGGCCCCGGCGAAATCACTGCGCCTGTTACCGTCACAACGATCGAGCCTTCAGGAACAGAGCCAGGAACGGTCATCATCGAGACTCCCGGCCAAGCCCCTCCTGTCACCAGTAGTCCTCAGCCAGAGCCGACCTATGTCACAGTGTATCGCCCATACCCTGGCCCTGGAGAGATTACCGCCCCGGTCACTGTCACCACGATCGAGCCTACTGGCACCGAGCCCGGTACAGTCATCATTGAGACCCCGGGTCAGGCTCCTCCAGTTACCTCGAGCCCGGCGCCTGAACCGTCTTATGTCACGGTCTATCGCCCGTACCCAGGACCCGGCCAGATCACTGCTCCCGTCACTGTGACAACTATCGAACCCTCAGGAACCGAGCCGGGAACAGTCATCATCGAGACTCCCGGACCTGTTACAAGTTCCCCAGAGCCTTCGTACATCACAGTGTACCGCCCTTATCCTGGCCCAGGTCAGATTACTGAGCCTGTGACTGTCACCACGATCGAGCCCACAGGTACCGAGCCAGGAACTGTCATCATTGAAACGCCCGGACAAGCTCCCCCCATCACAACCGCCGAGCCCTCATACATCACAGTTTATCGCCAGTACCCTGGCCCAGGCCAGATCACTGGACCTGTTACTGTGACGACAATCGAGCCTTCAGGCACGGATCCTGGAACGGTTATCATTGAAACGCCTGGTCCTGTCACCTCTGTCGAGCCTACCTATGTCACGGTCTATCGTCCCTACCCGGGCCCTGGCCAGATTACTGAGCCAGTGACCGTCACGACGATCGAGCCCACGGGTACAGAGCCTGGCACGGTTATCATCGAGACTCCTGGCCAGGCACCTCCTGTGACCACTCGTCCCGAGCCCTCTTGGATCACCATCTTCAGAGCTTATACCGGAACTCCCATGATCACTGAGTCGACTACGGTTACAACGATCGATCCTCAAGGTGACGAGCCTGGTACGGTCATCATTGAGACCCCTGTTCCAGTTACCAGCAGCGCTGCACCATCTTGGATCACGATCTTCAGAGCGTACACCGGAACTCCCATGATCACTGAGTCGACTACGGTTACGACAATTGATCCGCAAGGTGACCAGCCGGGTACAGTCATCATCGAGACCCCCGCTCCCGTTACTAGTAGCCCTGCACCATCTTGGATCACGATCTTCAGACCTTACACCGGAACCCCTATGATCTCTGAGCCCACAACCGTCACTACCATCGACCCCCAGGGTGACCAGCCTGGAACAGTTATCATTGAAACTCCCGGACAGGCACCGCCTATCACGGCCACACCTGAGCCTTCTTGGATCACGATCTATCGGCCATACACAGGAACTCCTCCTATTACTGAGCCTACCACGGTCACAACCATCGATCCTCAAGGCGATCAGCCTGGCACGGTCATTGTTGAGACCCCTGGCCAAGCTCCTCCTGTTACGGCTAGCCCCGAGCCTTCGTATGTCACTGTTTACAGGGCTTACACCGGAGTCGACCCCATTACTGGTCCCGTCACCGTCACGACGATTCCTCCTAATGGCGATCAGCCCGGCACTGTGGTTATCGAGACTCCGGTCCCGGTTACGACTTCTCCTGAGCCATCATACATCACGATCTTCAGACCGTATACCGGAACTCCTATGATCACCAGTCCCGTCACTGTCACGACCATTGAGCCTCAAGGCGACCAACCTGGCACGGTTATTATTGAAACGCCTGGCTCAGCGCCTCCGATCACGGCTACACCCGAGCCTTCATATGTCACCGTATATCGGCCTTATCCTGGCCCCGGTGAGATCACTGCTCCGGTCACAGTCACAACAATTGAACCTCAAGGAGATCAGCCGGGCACTGTCATTATCGAGACACCTGGTCAAGCGCCCCCTGTGACTGCTGCACCCGCAGAGACCACCGAGGCGCCAACGACCACTCCTCCACCGACCTACATCACAGTGTTCCGACCTTATCCTGGCCCCGGTATCATTACTGCACCTTTCACGGTTACGACCATTGAACCTCAAGGTGATCAGCCCGGCACTGTGATCATCGAGACACCTGGCGAGGCACCTCCTGTTACTGCTACGCCCGAGCCTTCTTATATCACGGTCTTTAGACCTTATCCCGGCCCCGGCGAAATCACTGCTCCGGTCACGGTTACCACGATTGAACCCCAGGGAGACCAACCTGGTACCGTCATCATTGAGACGCCCGGCCAGGCTGCTCCTGTGACAGCAGCTCCCGCCTCTTATGTGACAGTTTACACTCTCTACACTGGAGCCGAGCCCATCACTGGACCCATCACAGTGACAACTATTCCCCCTCAGGGTGACGAGCCTGGAACCGTTGTCATTGAGACCCCTGGTCCAGAGCTGACTACCTCTCGTGAGCCTACGTACATCACTGTCTATAGGCCTCATTCTGGCCCCGATGTGATCACCGCCCCAGTTACTGTTACAACCATCGAGCCCCAAGGCGATCAACCCGGCACAGTCATCATTGAGACCCCGGGCCAGGCACCGCCAGTCACAACAGCCGAGCCTTCTTATATCACCATCTGGAGGGCTTACGCTGGTGTTGACCCCATCACAAACTCGATCACGGTAACGACGATCCCTCCTCAAGGAGACCAGCCCGGAACAGTCATCATCGAGACCCCTGTTCCTCA
Organism: Fusarium sp. NRRL 62610; assembly: GCA_013186425.2. Lineage (NCBI taxonomy): Eukaryota > Fungi > Ascomycota > Sordariomycetes > Hypocreales > Nectriaceae > Fusarium > Fusarium sp. NRRL 62610. The sequence continues at coordinate 8,320 of JABCKE020001096.1, forward strand.
GCCAACCACTTCTGCTGAGCCTTCCTACATCACTATCTATAGGCCTCATTCTGGCCCTGACGTGATCACCGCGCCAGTTACTGTGACGACTATTGAGCCTCAAGGGGATCAGCCCGGCACGGTTATTATCGAGACTCCTGGTCAGGAACCACCAGTCACAACGGCTGAGCCTTCCTACATTACCATCTGGAGAGCCTATACTGGTGTTGACCCCATCACAAACTCGATCACTGTCACGACAATTCCTCCTTCTGGAACCGACCCAGGAACAGTCATTATTGAGACCCCTACTCCTCAGCCAACCACTTCCGCCGAGCCCTCGTATATTACGGTCTATCGACCTTATCCAGGACCCGGGCAAATCACTGCTCCAGTCACCGTCACGACTATCGAGCCCCAAGGCGATCAACCGGGTACGGTTATTATCGAGACTCCCGGCCAAGCTCCGCCTATCACAACCTCCGAGCCCGCTCCTGAGCCTTCATACATCACAGTGTATAGGCCCTACCCAGGACCCGGACAGATCACGGCACCAGTCACAGTCACAACTATCGAACCGACAGGTACCGAGCCTGGTACGGTTATCATCGAAACGCCGGGTCAGGCTCCTCCCATCACCACCTCCGACCCTGCTCCAGAGCCTTCGTATGTGACTGTATACAGACCGTATCCTGGGCCTGGAGAAATCACAGCCCCAGTTACGGTCACAACCATCGAGCCACAAGGAGATCAACCTGGTACCGTTATCATTGAGACTCCCGGCCAGGCTCCCCCAATCACTACTTCAGAGCCTGCTCCCGAGCCCTCATACATCACGGTTTATCGTCCTTATCCTGGCCCTGGTGAGATCACTGCACCCGTCACGGTGACGACGATTCAACCACAAGGAACCGAGCCTGGCACAGTCATCATTGAGACACCGGGTCAAGCTCCTCCCATCACGACCTCGGAGCCTGCACCTGAGCCTTCCTATGTGACTGTTTATAGGCCTTATCCTGGTCCTGGCGAGATTACGGCGCCAGTTACGGTTACAACCATTGAGCCTTCAGGAACGGAGCCCGGCACAGTTATTATCGAGACCCCCGGCCAGGCTCCTCCGATCACCACTTCGGAAGCCCAGCCCACGTACATTACGGTTTACACTCCTTATCCTGGTCCCGGTCAGATCACTGCTCCGATTACGGTTACAACGATTGAACCTCAAGGAACCGAGCCTGGCACAGTCATCATTGAGACCCCAGGTGACGCACCACCTGTCACAACTTCTGAGCCTACACCCGAACCCTCTTATGTCACGGTCTATCGCCCATACCCAGGTCCAGGCCAGATTACTGCCCCGGTCACGGTTACGACTATTGAACCCTCAGGAACCGAACCCGGAACGGTTATTATTGAGACTCCCGGCCAAGCTCCCCCAATTACCACCGCCGAGCCCTCATACATCACAATCACCAGGGCCTATAGTGGTGTCGATCCTATCACTGGTCCTATCACGGTCACAACGATCCCTCCCACTGGTACCGATCCCGGCACAGTTATTATTGAGACACCAGTTGTGCAGACAACTTCGGAATTCGACCCATCGTACATCACGATCACTCGAGCGTACCGTGGCATTGATCCCATCACCGGGCCCATCACGGTTACAACTATCCCCCCTACGGGCACCGATCCTGGTACCGTTATCATCGAGACCCCAGAAGCTCAGACAACTTCAGAGTTTGATCCTTCGTACATTACGATTACTCGAGCCTACCGCGGTGTTGATCCCATTACCGGACCTATCACGGTGACAACGATTCCACCAACAGGCACTGATCCCGGCACTGTTATCATTGAAACCCCAGTGGCCCAAACCACGTCGGAGTTTGATCCCTCGTATATCACTATCACTCGGGCGTACCGTGGTGTTGATCCTATTACTGGCCCCATCACTGTGACGACTATCCCTCCTACTGGCACCGACCCTGGCACTGTGATTATCGAGACCCCCGAGGCCCAGACGACATCCGAGTTTGAGCCTTCATACATCACTATCTACAGGCCTTACAGTGGCGTCGAAATCATCACTGCCCCGACCACGGTTACAACCATCCCTCCTCAAGGAACTGATCCTGGAACCGTCATCATCGAAACCCCAGGTCAGGCGCCACCGATCACTACATCTGATCCCGAGCCTTCGTACATCACGATCACCCGGGCTTATACTGGCGCTGAGCCCATCACGGCTCCGATCACCGTCACCACTATTCCTCCTACCGGCACTGACCCAGGCACGGTCATCATTGAGACACCCAGCACGGAGACTCCTACCACGAACGCTCCTGTGACTGTCCCTGCTGGAGACGATTCTTATGTAACCGTCTTCCGTGCTCACACTGGCCCTGATCGCATCACCGCGCCCGTCACGGTTACGACCATTGCTCCTGCAAATGGCCAACCTGGAACGGTCATCATCGAGACTCCGGATGCGACCACTGAGGCTGCTCCAACCACAGCTGCTCCAGAGCCTACCTACGTGACCATCTACAGACCTTACACCGGTTCTGACACAATCACCGCTCCGGTCACTGTCACCACCATCGCTCCTACCAACGGCGAGCCTGGAACCGTCATCATCGAGACCCAGGTGCCTCAGACTCAGAGCGATTCTTATGTCACGATTTACAGGCCATACACTGGAACAGCTTCCTACTCTGAGCCTATCACCGTTACAACGATTGCTCCCACCAACGGCGAGCCAGGCACTGTCATTATCGAGACCTTGGCACCTCAGACTGAGACCTCTGAGACTCAGCCTCCTACGACTGAGCCTCCTGCGATCACGATTCCTCCTTCTGACAACAGCCGAAATGTTACCGTCATCCGACAGTACCCTGGCCCTGGCACAATCGACTCGCCCATCACTTCTTACGAGCCCCCAAGTGGTCCTGGAGAACCCGGTACCGTCATTATTGAGACTCCGGCTCCCGCTCCAGCCACCACGAGCGAAGATCCTGGTCGCAATGTGACTGTTTACACAGCCGGCCCCAGCACTCTTACTGAGCTTTACACCACGTACTCTCCTCCAGGCTCACCCGGTGATCCAGGCACTGTCATCATTGAGACTCCTGTTCCTCAGACAACTGATGAAGGTCGCAATGTGACTGTCTACACTCCTGGTCCTCCTTACCTGACGGCTCCCTTGACCAGATTCCAGTCTGCTACCGCTGCTGGCGAGCCTGGTACTGTGATCATCGAGACACCAGTCCCGACCACAGCCGAGGAGCGCAACGTGACCATCTACACGGCTGGTCCTTCAACTCTCACTGAGCCCTCTACTACCTACGTGCCGCCTGCGACCCCTGGCGACCCTGGTACCGTTATAATTGAGACGCCTGTTCCTGTTACGGCTGAGGAGCGCAACGTGACTATCATCACGGAGGGACCTGAGTCTCTTACTGCTCCATTCACCACCTACTCGCCTCCAGGTTCTCCAGGCGATCCCGGTACTGTCATCATCGAGACACCAGGACCTCGCAATGTCACCATCACTCGACCTGGCCCCGAGTCGCTCACGGCTCCCTTCACCACCTACTCGCCGCCTGGCAGCACGGGCGACCCTGGTACAGTCATTGTTGAGACTCCAGGCCCAGGCAATGTCACCATCACCCGAGAAGGCCCTACCTTCTTTACGACGTACTCGCCTCCAGGTGCTTCTGGTGATCCCGGAACTTTCATCATCGAGACTCCTGCTGAGCGCAACGTCACTGTCATTGAAGAAGGTCCTGAGGAGCTCACCGAGCCTCACACTACATACTCACCTCCTCGATCGGCCGGTGAGCCTGGAACTATCATCATCGACACCCCTAGAGCTCGCCTGGCGGTTAGGCCAACAACAACTACCACACCCGAGCTCGAAACTACCACTGAGGCTACGACAATCAACACGCCAACGGCCCCAACAGCATCTGCTACTCAGCCCATCACGGAGCCAGCCTCGACTGAAGATGGTACTACTAGCAACCCTGATGCTCTTACCATCACTCCTGATGACAAGCATGACCATATCACCGTGGTTGAGCCCAACACTGAGTATCCCGGTGTTACTGACAACATCACTCACATTATCCCTCCCACTGATGGTCAACCGGGAACTCATGTCATCTACACACCTGTCACGGACACCGCTGAGTCTACCTCCGAGTCTACCTCAGATTACGTCACGAGATTTGAGACTATCACCATTCCCGGTGACCCGTCTACACTCACAAAGAACGATACTGCTTCCGGCGACCCCGAGACCACTGGCATGGAGACCAACACCATTATCATTCCTCCATCTGGCACCGAGCCTGGAACTGTCCTCGTTCACACCAGTGTCTATCTCGATCAGACACTGGCTCAACACGGCAACGTCACCATCACCCGAGCTGGACCTCCTGGTGTAACCACTCCTTTCACCACCTACGAGCCGCCAGCTCAAGAAACCGACCCTGGCACTATCATCATTGAGACGCCAGATTACAATGTTACCATCACTAGAGCCGCTCCTGAGTCCATCACAACCACATTCACTACATACTCACCACCGGCCAACCCCGGTGACCCAGGCACGGTTATCGTTGAAACCCCTGATTACAACGTCACTATCACTCGGGAGGCACCCGCTTCCATCACTACTCCTTTCACTACCTACAACCCACCTGGAACACCCGGTGATCCCGGTACTGTTATTGTCGAGACTCCCAACGGCGACTACAACATCACCATCACCAGGGCTGCTCCTCAGTCAGTCACTACTCTCTTTACTACATACTCACCACCCGCTTCCAAGGGTGATCCAGGCACCATCATCGTTGAGACGCCTGACTATAACGTCACTATCACTAGAGAAGCTCCCGCTTCTATCACTACTCCCTTTACTACTTATAACCCCCCTGGCACTCCTGGAGATCCTGGCACAGTCGTCGTCGAGACTCCCAACGGCGATTACAATGTCACCATCACCAGAGCTGCCCTTGCCTCTATCACGACTCCGTTTACAACTTATTCGCCTCCTGCTACCCCAGGCGATCCCGGTACGGTTATCGTTGAGACTCCGGATTACAATGTCACGATTACCAGGGCCGCTCCTCCTTCAGTTACGACACCGTTTACAACATACTCACCTCCCGGAACTCCTGGTGATCCCGGAACCGTCATTGTCGAGACCCCCGACTACAACGTCACCGTCACTCGGGCTGGTCCTTCATCGGTTACCACTCGATTCACCACCTACTCGCCGCCAGGCTCTGCAGGTGATCCCGGTACTATCATCATTGAGACTCCTGACTACAATGTGACTGTTACTCGATCTGGACCTACCTCGTGGACAACCTACTCGCCCCCAGCTTCCGCGGATGATCCAGGAACCATCTTCATTGATGTTCCCGAGGATAGAGTGGCTGATCCCACTACATCTGATGAACCTACTACTGCCGAGGAGTCTCGCAACGTCACTATTACTCGCGCACGCCCCAGCACAGCTACCGACATGTTCACGACTTACGAGCCTCCTGCCACACGAGGTGATCCTGGTACCATCATCATCGAGACTCCTCTTGTCAGAGTCGCTGGAAACGATCCGACCACTGTTGATGAGACCACGACTACTGAGGAGACCACCACCTTGGAGGAGCCCAGCGCCAGCAACGTCACCATCACTGAGGTGGTCAGCACCATCACCAGACCTTACACCACCTACTCGCCAGCTGGTGCTAAGGGTGATCCTGGTACTGTCATCATCGAGCTTCCGCCGGACCACACTGTCACCGTCACTGAATACGTCAGCTCGAGAACTGCTCCTTACACTACTTATTCTCGTGCCGCGGTTCAAGGTGACCCCAACACGGTGTACATCGAGCTTCCTCCTGAGCGCAACGTGACGACAACGGAATACGTCAGCACTATCACAGCTCCCTTCACGACCTATTCACCTCCAGGAGCCGCCGGAGATCCTGGTACCGTCATCATCGAGCTACCCCCCGAGAGGAACGTCACAACAACCGAATATGTGAGCACCATTACTGCACCTTATACGACCTATTCTCCTCCTGGCGCTGCTGGCGACCCCGGTACCATCATCATCGAATTGCCTCCTGACAGGAACGTGACGACAACTGAGTACGTGAGCACTATTACTGCTCCTTACACAACGTATTCTCCCCCAGGTGCTGCTGGCGATCCCGGCACAATCATTATCGAGCTTCCACCTGACAGGAACGTGACCACAACTGAGTTTGTGAGCACCATCACGAAGGCCCACAGAACCTATTCGCCTCCTGCTTCCCCCGGCGACCCAGGCACGATCATCATCGAGCTTCCTCCCGACAGCAACGTTACTATCACCGAGGTCGTCAGCACGAGAACTGCCCCGTACACGACCTATTCTCCCCCCGGAGCTGCTGGTGACCCAGGCACTGTCATCGTTGAGCTTCCTCCTGACCACAATGTGACCATCACAACGGAAGTCGCAACTATCACGGAGCCCTACACCACTTATTCACCACCCGCGAACAGAGGCGATCCAGGCACTATCATTATCGAGTTACCTCCCGATCGCAATGTGACTATCACGAAGGAGGTCGACACAATCACAGAGCCGTACACTACCTATTCGGCACCCGCCAACCGCGGTGATCCAGGCACTGTCATTGTTGAGCTTCCTCCTGACCGCAACGTGACCATCACGACTGTCATCGAGACGATCACCCAGGCATACACAACATATGCCTCGCCCGCTAACCGTGGTGATCCTGGAACCGTTATTGTTGAGCTTCCGCCGGATCATAATGTGACCATCACGACAGAGGTTGAAACCATCACGGAGCCCTACACCACGTACTCACCACCCGCCAACCGCGGCGACCCCGGAACTATCATTGTCGAACTCCCGCCGGACCGTAACGTGACCGTCACTACGGTTATCGAGACGATCACACAGGCATATACGACATACGCATCGCCAGCCAACCGCGGCGATCCTGGAACCGTCATCGTCGAGTTGCCGCCGGATCACAATGTCACGATCACCACCGTGGTCGAGACTATCACGGAGCCTTATACCACTTACTCGCCCCCAGCCAACCGAGGCGACCCCGGAACGGTCATCGTGGAATTGCCCCCTGATCACAACGTCACAATCACAACTGAGGTTGATACAATTACGGCGCCTTATACCACCTACTCGCCCCCAGCCAATAGAGGCGACCCTGGTACCATTATCGTGGAGATGCCGCCGGACCGCAACGTCACTATCACGACCGTTGTTGAGACCATCACGGAGCCTTATACAACTTACTCGCCTCCTGCTAACCAGGGAGACCCTGGAACCGTCATCGTCGAATTGCCTCCTGACCATAACGTCACCATCACAACCGAGGTTGAGACTATTACGGAACCTTATACTACCTACTCGCCGCCTGCGAACAGAGGAGATCCCGGTACAATTATCGTGGAAATGCCTCCTGAGCGCAACGTGACTACTACCGTAGCCGGACCTAGCACCCTCACAGGCCGCTACACTACCTACTCGCCTCCTGGACGCGCTGGAGACCCCGGCACAGTTATTGTCGAGACGCCACCCCACCACAACATCACGATCACTACCGAAGGTGACGAAACGCTCACCGGTCCATTCACTACATACATTCCGCCCGAATCTGAAGATGATCCGGGTACCATTCTCATCGAGACTCCTAGAGCTAGGGTGGCTCACACGACTACGTCCGAGAGTACAACGTCGCATCACGATGCGGCGTCTTCTTCATCTTCTTTGTCTCCCTCTACTACATCTCGTGCACCTACGACCACATCTCGTGCTCCCACGACCACATCTTCTACTACGTCTTCCACCACATCTCGTGCACCAACCACGAGCTCAACAACCACCTCTTCTACAACTACTTCTCGTACATCAACCTCCACTAGTTCATCAACATCCTCTTCTTCAACGTCATCAACCTCCTCTCGTTCTACAACCTCGACCACAACCTCGAGGTCTACCACCACAACATCTACCACGACTACTAGCAGCGCTGCCGCAGCCACCGTCCGGTTCGACTGCGATGTCTACGGATACCTCTTCCAGAAGACCTCTCTCTACCGTGTTGAGATTACAACTGGAAAGACCACCCTTATCAAGTCAGGCATCGGCCCCGGTGGCTGGATCAACGGCATCGGTTACAACCGATACGACGATTACATCTACGGCATGGTCATGGACGACACGGGCTCTCAGCTCATCCGAATCGGCGCAGATGGTGGCTGGACTCTACTCTCTGCCCGTGTTTCCAACCGAAACGTCATCATGGGTGATATCGATAACCAAGGTCGCTACTGGTTCTCTGACGCTGGTCGACCTTGGTGGGCCATCGATCTCTACCCCGGCTCTGCCAACTATGGCAAGATCATCCTGAGTGGAACAGCAACTCACGATGATGGCATGGCAGATTGGGCCTTCGTCCCTGGTGGCGGTGACTACATGTACGCCATCCAGTACACATCAACATCCTCCACCTTGACCCGGTTCAGCCGCACAAGCTACACCTGGCAGACCCTCAAGGCCTTCGGCAACATCACGGGCAACAACGTCTGGGGAGCCCTGTACGCGGCCGCAGACGGAAACCTGTACGGATCCGAGAACACGAGCGGCAACATCTACAAGTTCCCCATTGCCCCGACCATCGGAAACCCCAAGTTCCTCGCCGCGGGTCCCGTGTCAAGCTGGAACGACGGAGCCAGATGTATCGACAGCGAGTCTATTGTCACCTAAGGCACATCCTTCGCCTAGGGAATTTCCTATGTCTTTCTAGCCTGTCTTTTTTATAGCCTGTATTCATAGCTACCATTAGATTGTAAGCTTTTTCTTACTACCTAGCCAGAAATTGATCTCGTATGTTCTGTTACCTCTATTGCCTCTCGATGTGAAAGCTCCATGTATACTCTGAGGACCGTGCCTGGCTGCCTAAGGCTAAGAAAGTCCCTCCCATTGTGATACATGGTTACTCCGCGATTTTCCTTCGTCTATCTTTCCCAGATTTAGCCTAAACTGACTCCCTTTAGGTAGATATTCGGAAAATATTCAGCATAATTCTTAGACTCATGATGATAAAGCCAACCTGAAAACGATCAAGTCCCTTGTCAACCCTTAGCTCTTCGACAGTGAATCACTGCCGATACGCCTCGCACTGTTCCCCATGAGAGCACTCTCGACATTGGCACCGTGGAGGACACCTGGACGACAGTTTTATCACCCGAATTGGGCGCGTGATACCACAAACAGCCATTATCCAAGGTTCTGAGACTGATCGAACGGGTAAGCTACAGTCATCAACCACTAGTCAGAATGCTAACATGGCTTTCTGGTTCATGAAGTGAGCAGTGACAGCAGCCGAAGTCACTTGCTCTTGTCGAGAACTCGAATGAAGCTCTGTCACGCTTCCAAACAAATCGAGACTCGCCCTCGCAGTTCATGCTGAGTCATAACTGAGTGATCAAAATCATCAGCGCACATTCAGACCTGTCACTGCACAACCTACCCAATAACACCTCAACTCGACCTCAACTAAGATCACAAAAAAACATCCCTACTCTCCCACTTCATTCACCCATAATCTACACTCCCACCATGCCCGAAACATTTCATATCTTCCCTAATCTCCCCGGCGAGCTGAGAGAGCAGATCTGGAGATGCGCCATCCGCCCCGATGGCCCGACCCGTCGAGGAGCACACTTCTTCGGCATAGTCAATCTCCAAAGGGACGAAAAGGCCAGATCTTGGGCGAATCATGCCTTGAGACTGAGGTGGAGTACATTCGACCTCGACATTTGTCTGGTTGGACCACAGTGGGAGTCGACGTCCATCCAAGATCAATCCATCAACAAGCCAGAGCCGGGCTCGTGGATCAACAACAATCCCTCAACTTACCTCATCGACAGCGGCCTCTGGATGGCATGCAAAGAGTCACGAAATGTCATCGACCAGGTCTTGCATCAGCAGCAGCCGGATGGGACCCGGACCAAGAAGTTCACACGCATGCCCCTAGCTTATCAAAACGAGGCATACATGCCAGACGACACCAAGGATCGCTTCATCACGGTGTTCCCTCGCCAGGACCTGTTTTGCTTCCAGGCATACGACTGGGCCACCTTGGACGGGAATCTCATCTCTGGCGGGATCCCACTCCTGCTCAACAACTTCGGCGGCGCGCGAGACATGGCTGTCAGGTACGATTCGAAATGGGGCATAGAAGTAAACCACCCAGGGGATTACGAGTGGGGTATGATTCTACAGAATCTCTCAAACATAGCTATCCATGTGACTTGGAAGTCGGGTGTTGTCGCCTTCTGGCTCATCGACTACCGTATTAAGCGACGACACCACGTTCCCACCAAGGAGCAAGCTGACATGCCGGCGGCGTTGACCTTTTACCATCAAGGTCGCCGGTTCGTCGACGTGGACATTCACTGCGAGGACTCCCTCTGGGAACAGGACTACGAGGTCGCTGAGGACGAAATGAGTGGCAACATGTTTGTCCATGCCCTTCAAGAGGCTGCTAATCAGCTTATCCATCAAGTTCCCGAAGAAGAAGTTCTTAGGCTTCCTCGTTTTGGGATCTTGGCTTGCGAAGAGGACTGATCGTTGATGGGACCAAGGGTACGAAGAGTAGCGAGTGGCATTGTCTGTTTGCAACATGTGGTCCTCCTGTTCTCAAGCCCAACGGCACCCCTTTTTCTACGGCATATTTGTGACAGCTCGGTTAGTCGTTTTGACATTTTGGGTGCATGGTTATGGCTTCTTTTGGATGGCCATTGTCTGTGACTATGTTTTATGGGTGAAGATTCGGATGGCTGTAGTGATCGTGCCATGTTCATTTCCTCTTATCGGCCTTGATAGGTTTGGGTGAGAGTCTAGTCGATTTTGAAGAAGCGTGACGATATCTACCTAAAAAAGAGATCAAGTTAGTGTGATTTTAGGAGTTAATGAGATTATATTTATCTAATAATGCGTTATAGTTAGAGTAACATGATCTTGAACAAGCAGGATAGGGCGAGAATGTCGACATAAAGATTGACGGCTAGATAGTTAAGGCTTCAAGCAGCCTTGTGCTCGCTTTGAACTTAGCAAGTGGACGGCAAATTCACGAAGCGAAAGGAAGGTTCATATGCACAAGCTGTCATCATTACTATCTTATTTG
>JABCKE020001099.1:0-12790 GCA_013186425.2 Fusarium sp. NRRL 62610
GATATCAAGTCAAGCCAAGTCAAGTCAAGACAGACCGCTAAGTTGTCAAGTCAAGACAAGCCAGAGGTCTGGCTTGTCTTGACTTGACTTGTTGAGAGCGCTGTCGCGGACGGCAGAGGGAACGGCTCGGCGGGATGAGGTCGTAGGAGGGAGTCCAACCAACAAGTCGGTTGCGTATCATTGGCCAGGGGATTGCAGTTGACAGCTCGTTCAGCACACGGCCATTCACACCAAACCTTGACCACTGATCGCTCATCTTGAATAGGAAGGGTGGAACGCCAGATCCAAACATGCCAGGTACATGATACTTCGAGGACAGGACTCGATAAGGCGTGATTGCATGCATGGCACCGTTGGTCGGCTCGCTCCATGAGTCGACGGGCTGCGATAATGGCTTGTTCAATGGTGGCTGTGGCTAGCAAGGGCAGATGGGATGGAGAAGGTACTGGCTGCACAGTAGACGACAACAACGGCGGCATCGCGCTTCCGCGTTCCATCCAATTGACCCTTGTCAGGGTCACGGCCCACAACAGCCGCAGGGACGGCGCCCTTTTCCCTTCTGGCCTCAGTTGGTAAGGTCAGGGACCGCCGCGGATTTGTTCTGTTGTTCTCGAAAAGTTGGCAGCATCCTCGCCAATGTGTGTACGTATGGGGTACTCCACAGCTTCCATTCTCGTAACTATGGCTCATCTGGTGGCATGATGACTCGGTCCCAGTGAGCTGCCATACGTGATGGGTCGCAGTCGCAGTCGCAGTCGCATGCTTTGTGGTGGGCGTGCGGCTACTGGCGAAGCGATGACGAGGGTGCTCGCGGCTGGCGGCTCACAGCATGCGCTGAAATGAATTGACGGGCCGATGAAACGGATGGTTGAATACCCAAGTCGGCGGTGGACATGTTTGATCGCCAACTCCATCCGTCCTCAGGTGGCCATTGTCGCAGGAAGCGGAAGCAGGGGGCTAGAATGGTCAGTGTCGACCTAGTCGGCGATGCCCCAGACGCCGGGGTAGCTCTGTACCTGGCGAGTAACAGGGAGGGGAGACGAAAAGCTTACCGGAAGCACTGTGAGAGTAAATGGCGGAGATGGAGAGTTTTCGTAACGGACGGCAGGGGGGTTCGTTAGGCTGTTTGTCGGATATTCTCTGTGATGGAGGGAGAGTGAAGCTGTAGATGTCAGAAGTAAGAAGGAAGGTTGATGATACCCATCCAGACACGCACCTGTCAGTTAAGTTACATACGTCAGCGGCCCGGCCTTTAATTCGTCTCGATCTCGCCTCTGCAACTCAGCTCAGGAACAACAGGTATAGGTAGGATTGGAAACATGACAGCCAGGAACCCGAGATCCTTCCCCCCTACCACGTCTTGTTTTGAGTTCCTGCTTACAGCTCTTTCAGTATGGTAAGGTGCGACCCCTGTCTTTACGGTAACCTAACCCAACTTTACCATACCTTAACCTTACCTAAACCTAGAGCTACACTACCTACCTACTAACCTGAGGTTCGCCTAACCTGAATCGCGACATGCATTCCCCCGCCATCTTTCATCTCTCCTTCAACTCCCATTCGTAATGATGCGAAACACTCTTCCACTTCAAGCTCCAGCTCCGGCTCCGGCTCTGATGCCCAGATCCTGCAGCTCTCGCTCGATCCTACCTTACCTTGGCCAGTACACACTCGCGTACTCCGTACTGTACTGTCACACTGCGAATCCTGACTCCGAGATCTCGACCCCTTACACCACACCCACCCCTTCTCCGGTAGTCAGCACCCGAAACCTCACCCGCCAGCTCGAATCTCAGCCCACACGGTCCCCGCCCCCTCGATCTTGACAAGGGCCGCCTGGCGAATGGCATTATGGAGTCGCGCCCCTCTACCACCGCACTACGATACAGCACCGTCGCATGCCTTGGAGCTAGGCTACACAGAGACAGTTCTCTCTGGCTGCTTTGCGGCTAAAGCCCCCTATCTCTCTCAACCCGGCCCCGCTACCTCCGCTGACACGGGCGACTCGTGCCCACTCTTCGGCCGGCCGTGGACCGTTCCTCGACTCGAATGCCTTTCTCTCAGCCTTGACTCCGAAGTTTGGCCAGTGCAGCGTGCCTGCCAATCCTCGCAATCAGAAGCGCTGCTGCCGCCACTAAACAAGCCTGTTTGCACATGGTCCATGTCCACTTCCTCGTCCACGTCCACGTCCACGTCCACGTCCATGTCCATGTCGCCGGCTCTCCGGAGTAAGGGTTGACTTGCATACGGATCAGATGCTCGGCTGGAAAACTCGTCTCGTCTCAACTCTAGCCCGGCAACCGAGCAAGGAAAAGGGTCCTACCGGCCTTGTGAGCTACATTCCGAGCAGCACACCTTGGGCACTCAGCGCTGTGCTCTGGGCGCATCTCTCACATATCAGGTGCTGGATGCTTCAAACCAGTTGCAATGCTGCATCGGCTGCCCCCCCGAGCTGCACTTTCTCATCCCCCTGCTTTCCGTTACATACGAGGCGGGTCAGGCTCCGCGCCGTACTGTATGAATTCTTTGGTTCCAACGCCCAGGGCGTTGAATTGAGTTGTGTTGCTTTGCGTCCCTTCCAAAGGGGATTTGCCCGCATCTCCCATGGCACAACGCTTGTTGCATAGCTGGGCACAGTAAGTAAGTAATAGCCTGGCGTCGGCCAAACATCGAGATCCTTTCTTTGTCTACAAGGCCCGGGCGAGCCGCCCGCCAGCCCTTCCCTTCCCGGCGGTTCACTCGGCTCTAGCCCGAATCCCCACTGCGACCCTGACTGGGGATTCGTCATCCCCTTCCCACCCACGGCGGCGGATATAACCGTCCCATTGGCGAACACATGGACAAGGTGCCACCCTCGGAAACCACCATGACCGAACCCACGCGCTCCGGCAGGCCGTGTGCCCAACGGCAGCTTGCAGCCTCCAAGTCGACGGCCAACCTAGTCACCAGCTCGGGCGAGATTCTCGAATGGGTCAAGGGGTATCGCCATTCGCCTTCTAAGACAGCAGTGCGAGGCACCCAGTATCCGTCTGCTTATCCCTGGCCTGGACAAACCAACTGCTGACGCCACATATCTGGCATGACAGCCGTGAATCAGGAGTCGACAAGCTTCAGGTTGTTCAGTTCAGACGAGACTCCACGAATCGACGATTGCGATATGCCAGAGCCGACTGAACCATGACTGCGCTACCATACGATGTGTTTCAGTTCTGACCACGCCCGACTCATGGGACCATTGCGAATATGCTTACATCTTGTCGAAACCACATGGTCGTCGTCGGTGATAGACTAATGATATCGGCTCTGGTGGCAAGCCACCACGAGACGACGAGCCACGATCCGACCTCCAAGGCCAATACTTGGTGGATTGGTTTCTTCTAGCGCAGAGCCTCGAGCTCACCTGAGCAGCAGCATGAGCGGGAGCAGGAGAGGCTTGTTCGGCGCATTTTCGGGTCTCTAACTAAAACAACCTACCTCGCTTCTCCAAGGCATGCCGATCCAGGCGCGGGGGTAGCACATGGCATAGGAGACAGCATAAGGCAAGATGACCGAACATCTTCCCGGACTGTTTGTGCACAGCATCTCCGAAACTAGCCCTCCCCGGCTGCCCCAAAGGCGGACCAGATGCCGAGAAAAGCTTGGTAGAATGAAATCGGGCGGCGCGGCGCCGGGATTTACTATCACGACTCGTTATCCTGCCTAGGTACTGTGCTCCTGTGGTCGTCTCGCGACAGTACAGTACAGTACAGTTTGCCTGGATGGACGGAATCGGCGCTTACCACCAATAATGCCACTAGGCCTGCCGGTCGGCTAGCGAGTCCAAGATCGCTCCCACGCATCACGCTCCCGAGTTCTGACAGACAGAGAGAGGGTTTCCTTTCCCTTCTCTTCCTTCCTTCGGCAGGCCAGGCTTGGAAACAAGCACTCTGTTGGACCCATGGATGGATGGATTGACCGGGATCCGGGGTCTTTGCTGGCGACTTATTCCAGGATGCCCAACTCCGCTCGAAACACATTAGCGGCCATGGCTGATCTCAACAGCCCTGCTCAGCCAACTCGCCCAGGGTCCGGCCACCCCTCCCCCCAATTTACCATAGCTGGCCCAGATAATATTTCCGAATCTGCGTTAAGGCGCGGAGAGCCCCGGATCACGGACCAGCGCCACTAACACGGTGCTGCTGCTGTACCCGGCGGGTGACGGGCAGCGATATACCTGCTTGCAGGCGCCTCTTCTTCCATACATTTCCTCCTACTCCCAGATACTGTGAGCCAAACTTGACGACGTCAGCCCTGGCCTCGTGGCCTCGCCTACTCTTGTCCCCCTTTCGCGGCCGCTCCAGAACCGCAGCGGTTTAGGTCACAAGACTGTCTGCCTTCTCACCCTCCAGCAGCAGCAGCAGCAGCCCGCCAGTCTCCCCAAGCCGGTTGTTCTGATTTATTACCGGCTGGCCTCCAAAAGTCCAGATACACTTTCCAGCCACTGGCTCTTGGGCAGGGAATAGAAGCCATTCCGAAGGCCTCTACCGAGCACAGCGCCACAGAACATCACTTGCCCATTCCTGGTAACGGTCTCGCACCTGGGGATCCTCCAATCTATTTCAGGCGTTGAACAAGGTCATGAGCCGAAGGCCCCCTTCGGAGCAGAACGGCCTCGGGTTACACAGCCTTGGAACAACTCAGATACCGTTATTGCAGAGACGGGTTTACACTGTTCGCTAGGGAAGAAGACATTGGCGGTAATAGTTTGGAAGCCCCGGCGCAGGGTTATCTCTGCTCTGCTGTCTCGTGTGTCCTAGCAGAGCGTGTCAGGGTGGCTCGGTTTCCGTGTATTTGACCTCCCGCAGCTTCTGTTCAACAGAGTCACCTATATGCTCGTTGATCAACGTCCTTTTAACGTCAACCCCCACGGGGATCTCCTTGAATCTTCTCTTACTGGCGTGGCTAGAGACTCAATCCCAAGAGGTTCAGCAATGTCAACACCGCAGAACCCTTATGCCCGCTCCCCCAACCTCTCAACTAGGTCCTACGATTCGTCCTCGGTCTCATCTGCCACTTCTCCCAAGTCATTATCCCACTTCGCGACTGGGGTCATGAATCCCAACCCGCGCCTAAATCCAGCGGCGACCGCTCAACCGATCGGCATCCCCCCTCTCCCTCCTGTCAGCCAGTCTTTCCAGTCATATGGCCCTATGACGACGCCCTCCTCTCTTGGACATGAATCCCTCGCCTCAACCGATTCGGTGGCCAGCACCCCGGGCCCCCAAACGACACAGCTACCTGGTCCTCCCGGCGCACAGGGACAGAAGAGAGCTTATCGACAACGGAGGAAGGATCCTAGTTGCGATGCCTGTCGCGAAAGGAAGGTGAAATGTGACGCCACGGAGACGACAAGTTGCTCCGAGTGCTCAAGCCGGAATGTCAAGTGCCAATTCACTAAGGAGACGAACCGGCGCATGTCTTCGATCAAGCAGGTTCAGGATCTGGAGAAGCAAATGGAACGGGTCAAGAGGGAGAATAGCGGTCTGCGGCGTTTACTCCAAGACCGAGAGGGCCCGATGGAACTCGATATCGAGGGAGCTGAACAGAGTACCCCCAGTTTACCAACGATCGGATCCGAACCGAAACGACGAAAACGACCGGCTCCTGTACCGGAGCTGGCTAGAGCGAGGGCGAATGTACGAGACTTTTCGAGAGGCATATGGAAGCCTCCGGCCCAGTATCGCGAACGAGCACCCGTCTTCTTTGACCCCCCAAGGCCAGAGCTCCCAGCCAGACACCTGGTAGATCAGCTGTTACACGCCTACCAATGCTCCTCCCACACTATGTTTCCGATTCTACACTTTCCGACCTTTCGAGCAGCTGTCAATGATCTGTACAACAACAATGGCATTAATAGGACGTCTCCCTCATGGCTCTCATTATTCTTCTCGGTTCTCGCTGCTGGCAGCCTCTTCAGCCCGACATCGAACTCGCAGCCAAACTCTTTCTACGAGCCAGCCGAGTTTCTCGAGACGGCAAACAAGATGATCGATCCATGGGCGAACGACTTCACGTTGGATGATGCGCGGGCACTAACACTTGTCACCCTCTGCCTCAATGAGATGAACCTAAAGTCTGCGGCTTGGACATGGCTGGGAAGAGCCGTTCGAGTTGGTCAGGATCTGGGACTCCATCTGGAATCGGGGCCATGGCCAGTCATTGAAGGAGAGATGAGACGCAGGACTTGGTGGATGATTTACATCATGGACAGAACGCTGGCAGCTGAGCTGGGGCGGCCTGTATTGATCAATGATGAGGACTGTGATGTTTCATTGCCTGCTGGAGTCGACGATCAGTATATCCATGAGGGAGGCATGCTGGTTCCCAACGGAGCAGAGCCTCTCACCCATTCTCTCCTTGCTGTTATTCATGTTGTACGGTCGTACACCTCACTCCTCGCAGCTCTAACCCCTCCAGCCTTGTCCACGATCCATCTCTCAGCTCTTGATGCCCATTTCAAGAAATGTTTGAGCACTTTTCCTCCAGCCTGCGAACCGTCCAGCACCGTACCGCTGGCTCCTCACTTCCTAGCACCTCTAGCATATCTCTTCCATGCTCGTCTCCTCCTTCACCGACACCATCTCGACCCTGGATACCCGCCTGAGGCGAGGATGGCCTCCCTCGAGAGTTGCACCCACATCGCACTGGAGACATCCTCACTTCTCCATCGATCAAACACGGCTCTACTTGCAGATGGGGCCACTGCTTTGCTGACCACCCACATCTTCCGCTGTGCGCTGTTCCTCCTACTCACGGGGTATCTAGACCATGCGGTAACAACTGTTCGAGCCTTGGCTTCAATCGATGGGCGGAGGGATGTCACAGTTGCTTGTGGGCGGTATCTCTCCTTTTTCGTTTCCAGCCTGGGGACCAAGCGAGCCGAGTACACCAGCTATCTGGCTAGGAGTGCGCCCCCAGCTTTCGGCCCTTCTCGACCTTCGGTTGATCAGACTGCCCTTCTCCAGATGCTTTCTAGGGACGAAGACTTGATTGCGTACGTATCAGCAGATCTTCAGGCGTCTCCTGATGCCTCATGGCTTTGGGCAGGTTTGGAACGCGAGACGCCGCTTCGCCGTGCCTCGTCACCACTTCAGGCGCAAGGGGCTACGGCTAGCAGCGAACTTTTCAGCCCCGAAGCACGCACAGGACTCGACGAAACCGATAGCAGAGAATGGGGTGGATGGGCAAGACTCGAGGCTGCTATTCGAGGGTTAGACGTCGCACCAACCACACCAACGCCGACGCCGACGAACACGACATGGACCTTACCACCGCCTATCAAGAGCGAGACGCCTGGATCGACGGTGGATATCCCAAGACTGGGTGACATTCCACGTTTCGGCTCCGAGGCACCCAAGATGGGGGAGAGCAGTACGGCGGTGAGCCCTATCCCAGGCGGCAGCAGGACACCGAGCGGGAGCACGGCGGGTGCCGGGACTAGCAAGGATCGCTTGAGCATTGCCAACATCATCTGAAGCAATATGTGGAAGGATGGGAATAATGGGAGCTGAATCTTTAATGTCTATTACGAGGATCTACCTCGAGGAAAAGTTAGGGGGAGGGCGTACGCTATGGGTTCAGGGGCATCTTTACAGGCCGGTGTCCTATCTTTTTTTTCTTTTCCTTTGTCTATTTGAAAAAGATGGCTACTATTAGGCAGTCATCGGGAGTAGGAGAGAGATGTATGGATGGAGATACCACACACACACACACTGCATGCATGGAAACGAAGCGAAGCGAAAGCGGAGATATGTATGGATTGCATATGCATGGCACACACGGACGCACGCACCTGGCTGGCGTTGGGCGGGACCCATAGATAAAGCTGTATGATTTTCTTTTTGTCTTATTCCTCGAGCGCGGATGTAAAGTAATGAATGGAGAAGAAACATGAGTCTGCCGTTGGTCAACGGCGTGCCGGTGTGTGAGGCCAAGTCGGCTCTATCAAGACATTTGCATATGTTGTGCTACAAAAGGAGAACATACAGGGAAATACACTGGCCCCCCTGAACAGCACTTTAACTGGACGTTCCCTTGCCCAAACACAACTTGGCAACCCTCTCGCACAGTACATCTTTCAGATCACCGCGGTCACTCATATACTCGGCCAGAGCAAGAGCCTTGTGCGCCCACTGCTGGCACACGTCCTCATCGCCTCTCACATGAATGTCAAGGGCGTGGTTGAACGTCGTCACAACAATCCAGTCCAGTTCTTCCGTTGGAAAAGGCTTCTGCATCTATAAGCCAATGTGAGTTCTGCACTGCAGACCGACTCGATCTTGTGACATACCTGACTGCACTCACGTGCGATCTGAAGAGCTTGCTCGACCACTTGCAGGGCAAGGGTGTCATCCAGGGGTAGAACAGCCTGAAACATGCATCGAATGTACTTTGCCAGCCTTTGAGTGTCGAACTGCTCCAGAGCAAAGATTTCGTTGATGATGAGCCGCATGTTTGTGTAGACAACTAGACAAATGCGTGAGCATGCTTACAAGTCCTCTACCGCCAAAGTACGCACCTTTCCCCGAGGCATTGCTTCTCAGGAGGCAATCTCCCATTGCCTTGTACATCTTTTCGTCCTTACATACTCTTGCTTTTCGGATAATCTGACCCAGATCATCCCAGTTCTTCAAACAGATGGCACCTTCAAAGTCAAAGACAAAGAGTGTCGACATCTTGGCCGTCAAGTCGGCATAGACCCTGGCATTCCGGGCTGCGAAAGTGTTCTGAAAATGCTTCTCGAATAGGCCATCAAATACTAAGACATGTTGCCTCACTTCCACATAACGCTGTAATGCCTCGTCCACCTTGTCTTCTGTTCGTGCCTTGGATACAATCGCTGCAGCCATGACAAAGTGACAACGCATGGCCATGAGCTGTAAGTCAGCACTGGTCTCCGAGGGGATGTCTTGTGGATAGCACTCGATGAATGCGAGACAGGCGCTGAAGATGCGAACCAAAGGCCGGAGTCCCTAGACATGGCACTTTGTCACGCCGACGTTGTAAGAATTCTTTCGAAACCATTCTAGCTCGGGAACTGTGAAGACTTTGTTGCCATTTTCATCTCTTGGGTCTGATTTGGCGTATCCGGCCGCTATTGATGTTAGTATCGATAGACAGTCGAGGGACCGACTTGCCTTTCTCAAAGATGTCGCATATATCATCGACAAGGACGGCTGCTTGATCCGCCCCCTGATTATCTTGGCTCTCAATTATGTGAACCAACCTGATAGTACATCTTAGGATAGACGGCAAGTTAGCTGTTGCGGCTGTTGAGGAGTCTGTAGTAAATGTCGCCGATACCGCTTTTAGAGCCTCTAGTGTAGCAAGCTTGTCTCCCAATTGCTGTGCCTCTCTTACACAAGCGTATAGAATATCTCGATTCTTGGCGTTCTCGGAAGATTTGCTCAAAAACTCGACACACTGACGGCACAGGTCATGGTCCCAGCTGATCAGGGAGACCTTGAACATGAGGTATCTCGTAAGCTGGTCATTCTGAACAGCTGTTGGTAGAGCATCAAAGGTGGATTTGGCAGCCTCGGGGTCGCTGCGAGATATTGCACAGAGAATCAGTCGCCTCGCAAACTTGCCCTGGCTCACTTCTCCTGTACTCGAGAAGATGGGATGAAGTGCAACTTGGCACCACAGCTCTGCCACATTGTACTCTTTCTTGGCATAGCTCGCATCGAGCTTTTTCCACATGAGCTTCTAAGTTAGTATCAGATGCCAACAAATGACACATGAAAGTACTTACCGACTGTGCAGCAGCAGCAACATCTACGTTGCATGGTCTAGAGTCTTCAGCGAGTTGCTCCAAAAGTTGAATCAATCTTGTCGCGGCGTCAGAAGCTTCCGTATCTATCGTTCCCATCCATATTCGTCGAACAAGCGTCTTTCCTATCCAATCCGTATTCCCACATGGAAGCAACCTAGTCAGTAATAGCTCATCTAGCAAGCCGATCGCTGGTCGAGAACCTCTATCTCGGAGTTCTTTGATGCTGTGTAGTAGGAACCCTAATGCCGCATCTGACAAGTCAAGGGAGCGAACCATACGCCGTAGTATGCTTGCGCATGCATCAGTATCGAAGATTTCGCCAGGGCTTCTTTGAAGGATCTCCAGTTTCCAGTGCAGAACAACTGGCTTGTCTCCGATTTCCGATTCCACATACGATACCAAGTCATCGGCTTCTTGAACCCGTTCGGGTGAGCCTGTCGCCAATAATGTCTGGATAAGATCGTGGTGAATGGCCATCCGGACCTCCAGTCCTTCCGTCGAGAGCCTCTCCAATTCTTGGCCGTTGATGAGAATATGTGCTCGCCGTAGCCACTTGAGCGCCATCTCATGGTCACCCTTCTCCGACAAGTTGGCCCCAATATCCTGAAGTGTATCAGCCAGTTGCTCAGCAGATAACGGATCGAGATGGCGAAGGAGATCATCGGCTTTGGTGTACATATGCTCAGCAACGTCAAGACGGTCTTCTTTCGACGACTAAATATGTTAGCAACACACCACAAGATACTAAACTTCAGACTTACCAGAGCGCAGCGCATGGTTAGATACTCTGCCTCGATATTCAATCGTTGCCCGGGACCGATGTGATTTTCGGCATCCAACTCCCTCAGTTTGTCGATGTACTGGGTGACCTTGGCCAGCCCCAACCGAGCACCATCCAGATCCGACTCATTGATGCAAATCTTCGCCAGCACCAGACCCTGATTGATGATTGCAACAGCATCATCTTCCACATTCTCCTTCCTTCCGTGGAGACACTCTCGGGCGAAAACATTGACGAGAAACGAAAACAGCCGCGTTCGCACCAGCAACTTCGACCTCAATGGTGATGCTAGCATGTCATTCCGTTTCCTCTTCTCCCTGATACACTCGTTCCATAGTTTCCTCCCGGCTTCTTTCAAATCTTGGGCGGTCTCCGGCGATACGGTCACTGGTTTCTGTGATATGGCGTTGACGGTGGTGATGTGATGATTCAAGTCGGCGAGAAGAGTGTCGGTCGAGCTCGAGTCGTGGGAGGTCGGTAGTTTGGGGAGGAGGTCCGTAGAGAACTCTGAACGGCTTCATGTCAATAACCAGCCCCCTTCGTTTCTCGTGATGAACAGGACTTTACCTATTAGCCCCTTAATCTTCCTGTCACGGCCGATACTCAATAGGTCGCCCGATGCCATGCTGAGTGTGAAAGGAGGCAAAGAAACGGTTCATAGTCAAATGATGATTATTCTAGAATAACTTTTGAAGTCGGGCGAGCATGTTTACGGGCAATGTCATGTGAGTCTGTCGCATAGATGGCAACAGCACCCTGGCCGCTCCTTCTTTCATACACAAGTCGCTTGGAACTGTGAGGCCACCCAACCAAGACTCAATATCAAGCAACAATCCAAAAATGGTTATTGAAAAACCGATAGAGACATATGCAGACAGACACTTGCTATCTAACGCGTCATAGACAATATATATACGCTTTCCAAAATCCAGCGTAACGTAAAGTAACGTAACCAATGCGCCCGTTCTCTTCCCCTTGTTTCCAAAGTGCCAATAAGGCATATCTCCTTCAACTTGACTTGCCCCTGGTTAATCCTAAAAGAGGCTCATATCCAATTGTGTAGGTATGGTAGAATGAGGTCATCTCAAGACCCCCCCGGTCGTCATTGCGAAGGCGGGTCGTGGGGTAAAAAGTTGCCCACAATTAAGGCTGGCCTAGTAAAGTAAAGGCATTAGTAACACACAACACCACAAAGTCAAGTTCCCCCCACGTACAATTTGTGATCATCCCGTCGAATCATAAACGAGAAGCAGCATTTCACAATAGGGTGATTTGACCCAGGAGTAGGATTCTTCAGCGAGCAGGCCGTCAGGAGGGTCTCGTGCGCCGGATCAAAAGCGATGGTGCCAAACTCCTCCCAGTAACGAACCATTGATTCTTCTGTGAGAATCTCGTGCAACGCAATCTTGCCCTGGATTCAACTAGCGTTAGCAAACATTATCTTGACCGGCCCCCCCTTCACTGAGACAAGGTACTCGGAGCCACGTGGAGGTGCGTCGGGAGGAACAAAGACTCACATCTCTAAGCTGGGCGACTGACACGCCAATCAACTCGGCCATCTCCTTGTTGCCTCTAAAGATCTCACCGGTCCTTCGCCAGCAGCATGCTGGTACGGCCATGCTCGCAAATACCCGGTCGTAGTCCATGAGCTGCTTCTCAAACCACATCTCAACGTACACAAGCTCCATATCCGTCAAGGCCTGCGCCTTCTCGCGGAACTTGGGCCGGAACTGGTTGATGGTCCGAAGGATCTTCTGCTTGGACGACGGAGCGATGTGAGAGTCGAGGTAAGTACCCAAGCGAGCGTACCCCTTGATGTAGTTGAAGGGTTTGAGCAGACCGGCGTCGTACTTGGCCTTGAGTACACGAGCCATTCGCTCCTCGGGCGTATCGTTGCCCGACGGATCGGCGGCCTGGAGATAGTATTCACGAGCCTTGTCGGCGGGCACGACGCTCCCCGGCCGTGGGATGGCCTTGCCCTCGAGGTTGTTGGTCGGGGGTGGCAGCATAGATCCCACCGACATGTTGTTGGACATCGGGTTCGAGCCGCCAGCTGCCAGGGAGTTGCTGCTGTTACCAAATCCAGGCAACATTTCCGACTGGCTCGACCTTCTGAATGCCGCCGGGCTCTGCTGGGAGTCTTCGGACGGCACCCCGCCGTCATCGAGCAGGCTGGTGTGAAGGAAGTCGTTGAG
>JABCKE020001100.1:0-11128 GCA_013186425.2 Fusarium sp. NRRL 62610
AAGTAAATTAATTAATTATATCTATCTAATTATTCTTTGCCCCTTATTTAAGTAGATAATTTATGCTATTCTTAATAGGGCTATATTAGATTATATAACTTTATTTCCTTAGGTTTTATAGTTTATTTAACTAAGATATAATATAGAATGCTCTGCGTATATTCATATAAATATAACCGCCTTGGTTTAATACTAAGGGCCTCCTAATTTTGGTCTTTTGTTTTGTCTGGCCTTTGTTCCTTAGTTTCCAAAGTGCGTTCCACTGCCTTACTTTCGCTAGCGGTTGGCCTCCTGAGAGTTGGCTCTAGTGCAGCGAGCTAATGTCGGCCACGTAGTTCAGGTGAGTACCGAGCCGTAATCTACGGGCAATCGCCAATGTAATGGTAACCAAATCACTGGGTTTTAGAATCCGCGTCGGCGTTGAGGACATCGTCGGTCAACTCGGCTTCCTCTTCGATCGAGTCCATTGCATCCTCTGTAACCACATCATCGACTGACGGCCTCACTATGTCGACTACTGCCACCCTTGTCACCACTACCGCTGCCTCTGTCGAGACAACCACCGCGAGTGCATCGTCAACCGACGAGTCTTCTACCTCAACCGAGACAACCTCTGTTCTTTCTGCAACCAGCACCAGCGCTAACACCTCCTCGAGTGTGAGCATCTCCACAGAAAGTTCACTTTCTTCCACAACCATATCGGTGTCAACTACCAGCTCCACTACCTCATCAACCTCAGAAGCACCCGAACCCATCGCTACTTTCAACATTGTCGCGAGCGGTGCCGGCCTCGATGGCAAGCTTCTAAGCGCCTACCGGGAGACTTCGGGGTACGCGATATTCAAGCCCAACCCTCAACTCTCCTACAAGCGAACTGTCCAGTTCTCGATCGAGCCTGACACTGGCTACCTCCGCCTCGACAACGGTCAGTATGCGGGCATGGAGTACTATTCCGATAGCGCTCCTGGCCCAATCGTGTACATCGATGCCCCACGAGACGGCCAGGCCTACCTCGAGTGTGAGATGCCAGTTCAGGGCCAGCTTGTCTGCTCAGTACCCGCTCCCACTTGTGTGTTGGAGTACAATGGTGAAGACTTTTTGCCAGCCTGCACCCGTGGGACAAGTAGCGAGAGATAGAATCGGTTTTATACCATTCTTGCTAGCCCGGAATATTATGTCTATATCGGTGTGGGAGATGGAAATGGATATACGCCCATGGAATGGGGAGTAGAGGAGGTATAGCCACGGCAAGGGATTATACTTGGCTGATGACTACATAGAGGCGCACTTTATAGAATTTTATCTTATACTTAGGTAGTTGGCTTTTTTTCTTCGCCTTCATAGCCTACTTGTTTATAAACATTATTTTACTAGCTGTTAGTTGATAGACGGCTAGAGTCTTGTGCACTTTGAGTTATGTTCATCTGCACCTTGTAATTGACTTGGCTGCTATGGCCTTAGATTCATTGCATCAACACCTCTAACGTCAGGTGATAGGCTATAGTTTCTGGGTGCCTGGACTCCAAGGGATATCCAATGTCTAACCCTCGCAAATCATAACCGTCGTGCCGTCACCGACGACATTAACTCATATCCCGTTTGACCTTACCTAACTTCATACAAACATCCACCTCCTCCGTAGTTTAAAACAAAAAGAATAGTTCCTTAGTTGTATGATTTAGCATGGGCCACTGGTTTAGGCGTCAATACAGAAAGCTACTGAACAAGGCCCACAGTCCGCCGCACTAATTACCCTACAACAGATAACGAGTGACAATGAGGATAAGACTACTCTCTATCAAGGAAAAATAAGAGTCAGATCAGTCGAGGCCATGCGTAGAGCAAAACGGATTATTATGTCAAGGGCAAAAGCAAAAGCTACCCTACAACAGGTGCCGAGGCAATGTCGTATATGCTGGTCTACATCATACTAATGATCGTGCTATAGAGAGAACCTAAAGTCATGTAAGCATGGTCTTAGTATCTTGCTTCTTACTTCTCATTTTCTATATGAACTTGTGAACGACTGGAAGGGTCGGCGCACCCGGCGATGGTCAATTACAATATTCACGACCTGACAACGATAAGCAACTCGAATCTCACGTTGAATCATTCCGATAATATTAAGTTAATGATCAGGTACTAACAATGCCCGGAGAAGTCTAGAACAGCAAGGAGCAGTATAGCAGGAACTATATCCTGCAGCGAAGGCACTCCCAAGAATGAAGCGTCCATCCTGATGATCAAGTGTCTTGGCATGCCAGGGTCCCGTTAGTGGCTCCGATCACCTTACTAATACTACTTTAACAATGACCTGAGTGGCCAGAACAAAGCCCTGCGGAATCTTAATTCCTGCTGCCTTGACACACGTTGAACCGGAATTGCCTTCCTACAAGATCCGGATCACAGAGCGCATTTGCACCCCTGTCGATTTCTACACCGACAGCCAAAGCTCCTCATTGGGCAAGCATTCGAGTTGTTTTCCTCCCTGTGGTCGCATATCGTATCTCGGGTCTTCAGACATCCATGTCACATCGTTTGTCCATGCGGCGGCACATGTGTCAACCCCCACATTGAAGAGCCGCCAATCTTTAATTGACCGATCAGTAACAAATTTAAAACATGTTGAAGCCACAGATGAGTAAATACTTTTGATTGGGAAGCAGAAGAGTAAACACGGGGGATTAAATCGGGTGATTGTGGGCGTGCGCGGACTCCGCGGAGTTGGGCAAGACACCAAACCCGAGTGGTTGGTTATAATTGCAGAGACTCGGGCTCCCTGGCAGTCCGAGAGTCCGGTCTAATCAGGGAAGGGGGAATACGACATTGGGGTAAATATTCCCGGTAAAGGCCTGGGTATATGTACAAGATGTCTCTCCGTCGCCATCTTTTGCGTTTGTATCGTCATGTCTGTTGCCATGTTGCGCCGGGCATGCTTTAGAGGGCAGAGAGCTGTTCCAGCAGCCTCTTATATGTTGACGCGAACCGTCGCTACAAGCTCCCAGAAGTTTCCGAGAGTCGAGGTGGCACTTCAATCCGAAAATCAGAAGCCATCTTCAGTCGCCGAGTACGCAGTGTAAGTATCCCCAATGCACCTTCACACAGAAGACAAGAAACTCCAGCCAACACATACCCACGAACAGAGCCAGCCTCGATGTTATCGCAAACTGGGCGAGACAGGGCTCCCTCTGGCCCATGACATTCGGTCTAGCCTGCTGCGCAGTCGAGATGATGCAGATCGCCGGCCCTCGATACGACCAAGACCGCTTCGGCTTCATGTTTCGGGCATCTCCGCGTCACGCCGACGTTATGATAGTAGCCGGAACGGTGACCAACAAGATGGCGCCGGCCCTACGGCAGGTGTACGACCAGATGGCTGACCCTCGGTGGGTTATCAGCATGGGTAGCTGCGCCAACGGGGGCGGGTATTACCATTACAGCTATTCCGTGGTTCGAGGGGTTGACAGGATTGTCCCTGTTGATATTTACGTGCCTGGATGTCCTCCAACTTGCGAGGCCTTGATATATGGAATGTTTCAACTGCAGAGAAAGATTCGTCGGACCAAGACGTCTAGGATGTGGTATCGGAAGTAGAGCATAGCTAGCACTCATTCGTTCATTACACCCACACTCTCAAGGACTCAAATGTGAAATTGTCTTGGCATTTTCAGAGTACAGCACACCTGTTAGTCATAACTTATGACATAAGAAAATGAGTGTCGATGCCTCCGTCGTCATCCTAGTCAGCCACCACTCCACCACATGCCAGCCCCCCCCTAGTCTCGCTCGCATTGAATCCGCGCTTTCGTATCGGAAATCTCGCATTCACCGCAAAATTGTCACTCGAATCCGCGTTCCGAACCCGCATTACGAACCCGTGAGGCTCTGAGCGAACG
Organism: Fusarium sp. NRRL 62610; assembly: GCA_013186425.2. Lineage (NCBI taxonomy): Eukaryota > Fungi > Ascomycota > Sordariomycetes > Hypocreales > Nectriaceae > Fusarium > Fusarium sp. NRRL 62610. The sequence goes on from JABCKE020001100.1 coordinate 3,897, forward strand.
CGGCGCATCATATCAACTACATCCTTAGAATCGGAATTAGTTGCCATTATTGATATCGAGATTGGCTTCATGTTCCCCTATAGTAGCAACTGTAAATAAAAATGAGAAATTATCCCTCCTTTCCATCCAGACTATCCACCTCATCAATTCCTCCAACATCATGTTCAAAGTCATCACAGCTCGTTTACATCCCCCCAAGCCGTCTTCCCTTCGCCTTGATGGACTTACAGTCTTGCTCGTCGGAGCTTCAACTGGCATCGGACTCGAGGCGGCTAAGAAACTGGCCACAAAGGGCCCAGCCAAGTTGATCGTCACCGCTCGAGATGCCAGCAAAGCATCCAAGACCAAAGCTCTTATCGAGGAGCATATAGCGGCTACCTCTACCCCCCAATCATCAACACCAACCATCATTCCCCTCGTCGTCGAATTGACATCTCCAAAGTCCATGTATGCCTTTGCTCGCGACCTCGCGCAAGCGACCGACCATCTCGATCACGCCATCCTCAGCGCCGGCATTCTGCTGGGGTCTTATAGTCAAGTTTCCGAGACAGGCTACGAGACAAGTCTACAAGTCAACGCCATCTCGCCAATGCTCATGTCGCTACTCATCATGCCCCTACTCCTTGCCTCTCCTCGAGTCCACAACGAATCGGTTGCCGATAGACCTCACCTGACTATTGTCAGCTCAGGGGGCGCGTGGTTGGTGAAGAAGTCCAGCCTCTCACCATACGTGGATTTTGACCACCCTCTTCGTGAGCTTTCCAAGAAAGAGAATTTCCCGCCTGGAATGATGGGAGGTCAGTGGCATTACTCGCGCACCAAGCTTATGTGCGAATACGGCAAACGACATTTGGCAATGCTCCCCTCACTCAATGACGCGAAAGGCCAGCCAAAGGTGCTGATTGCCTCTGTCTGCCCAGGTGCCGTAAACTCGGAACTATCACGACATTCTGCCAATAGCGGTGTACTGGGGGCTATGGCCCGAGTTGTCAATGGCACAGTAGCGCGGACACCTGAGCAAGGTGCAAACATTTACATTTCGAGTTTGAACCTGGGGGTCGAGGGTCGGGGAGAAATGTGGACTGACGACGCCATTTCCAAGGATGCTCGTCCTTTTATTGCATCTGATGAGCTGAAGCGGCTGGGTGATAATGTCTGGGGGGAGGTTAAGGAGTTTGCCGCCAAGGTGGATGAGATGTATGGATCTAGTGTTGTTAAGCGTTTATTAGCATAGGGATTTCTTTTGCTCCTTTGTTTTGGCCGTAGTGTTTTCTAGCTGAATAGATAGAGTCCTCAATCGGACACGAAAATGGAGATGGATTCAATCTCAGATTGTTGTGGTTTTATGAACAGGGTCAACTGACTTACAACGGCAACGGGCTAGGCAGGCGTTTCCGCACATTGGCTTTCCGAGACATTACTCAGGACGCTCGCGTGCCGGCGATTCCGGGACTTCCCCTCTTTGTAATAGTTTTAGGGAGTTATGTCCTTGTCTTTGTTATGTGACAAGGCAGAACATCGTTGTTGCCTAGTTCGCGCTTTGATCCTTATCAGCCTCCGTAAGCTCCAGCAAATAAGACGGCGCCTCATGAAATAGCTTCATGCACAGTAATTCCACGTGACTGGTCACTCTAGCTCATAACCTCCACTGCCTAAAATCTCTCATTTCGAAACACGGGTACCTCAGCCAAGCTCAAGGAACGCCATCACAGCTCTGTCGTCTCTCGCCATGGGTCTCTTCAGTCGTTTATTGGGGAAGAAAGATGACGCCGCCAGTAGCTCTTCAGACTCTGCTACTCCCAAATCCTACGAATATGACGGCCCCAAGATGCCCCAAAAACCTCTTACGCCGCGTGAGATTGAGGAGATGCACGCTAAACTCTTCCCTGAGAAACATAAACCTGTAGAGCCTGAGCCTTGGTGGCCTCTATACGATCCTGAAAGTGGCAAACCATTGTTCCCATTATCTTTGGAAGACAAGCTCTCTCGCACTCCAACAGATCAACCCGAGTCACCGTTGTTTCGTCTGCCGCCAGAGGTCCGAGCCCAAATTTGGAGTTACGCCATGGGTAGCCAAAAGCTCTACCTCACCTCCAAGAAGGGCCGTCTAGAACAGGCAGAGAAGATGAACGAGTTCAAGTGGTGGCCGAAGCGCGTACTGCTGCACGTTCCAATGATTTGTAGAGCAGCGTAAGTCATCGCCATGTTCTTGTGTAGTAGAGAGTGCTAACAAACATAAGATATCTTGAGTCCATTTCTTGCCTCTACTCGAACAACACATTCTGCTTCGGCTTCGGCCCCGATGGCACAAAGGTGCCACTTACCACGATAGACACCCTACTTCCACCACAACACATCGCCTCTATACAGCACCTCGAAGTCGGGTGGCACTTCATCCGTGGCTACACTCAGTACTATGACAGTCACCCTCAAGCCTGGGACATTTCTATCGTCATCTGTGGACCTGAAGGCGATGAAGTATGGCGTGACTTCTGCTCAAAGGTGGTACAGCTACCGAACTTGAAGACATTGAAGATTGTCGTGTGGACTTCTGGAGACAGGAGAGCAGAGTTCAAGGCCTTGGAAAAGGAGACTTTGGCGCCGTTGCAGCAAATGAAGCATCTGAAGGAGTTCAACATCTTTCTACCATGGCCGCAAGATGATAAGACCTTGTGGAAGGATGCACCATTCAATATCTCGAGAAAATTTGAGGACAGAAGGACGTATGGTGTGAGCATTCCTAAGTACTACAACAAAGGGGAATGATGTTATTTATGTACCAATTACTTATACCAACTTGAACATCTTGACATCAACACCACCTTCGCGTAGTGTTTCTGGTGTGACGCCTTTCAACCAAGCCCAATCATTACCATGAGTACCTCTATTACTAGGGCCTTTGATCGACCTGTTTGCGAGGCCACCCAGGATGGCCTCGCCGTCCATGAAACCAGAAACATAGCACGGTCCTACAACCTCATATGCCCCAGACTCAGTTGCGCGCAGAGCCAGCAGAGGATCACAACCTAACAAGACGGCGATGACGTCGCCAGGTCGACTTCCAACGGGGCAAAGGCCCAGTTGTCCATGTTCGGTCCAAAAGATTGATCGCCCATGGCAATGTCGGGGAATATGATACTCCAAGGCCGTAGGGGGCTTATTGGACTGATTCTCGGCATCCTCAGCAAGACTTTTTATATATGACATTGTTGTCTCAAGGACGGGAAAGTCGCTATCGAGCTCAGGTGTGTTGAAGTCACCACAGCAAATGGTGTCGCAAAACGCCTCCAGGAGACTTTTGCCGGTGATATAAGAGTCCGTAATCCTTGTCTTGGCGAGCCGCAGTAGTTCGGCATTGAAGTTTGAGCGGTCACGGTGGAACCCAGTCTTGTCGAGAGACTTGATGCGAGAGATTATTAGGCCTGACGCCTGCAAAGTGCTGTCTCCAACGCATCCGGCGTCTGAAAGAAGAACAGAGCTACTCTTCGCCTTGGCTAGGATCCTCGTGCAGAACGGGTTTGACCAATCTGGGACCCAAGATGGCCAGCCTGAGGGACGAGTTGAGATATCACAGTGACCAAGTATCGACAGGTCTCCCATCTCAAGGTCGACTAGAACAACCTGTCGGTAGAGGTCCAAAATTGACATGCTATAGTCCACCTTGATCTTGTCGCGATATATCGATTCCGCCAGGTTGAGGTTTGCGTAGATCCTATCCTTGGGATCGAGACATTGTGATGGTCTCGCCTGGTAGAGCCGGGAGAATAGTCGAGGGCTGAGCTTTGTGGACATTGGAATAATAGTGCGACGAGTTTCTTCTATAACCACTGCCGTCTCCCCTAGGTGCTCGACATAAGGTTGTGTGCGCAGCTGACGTAACGCTTCACGGAAGTGTTGCCAGGGCATCACCATATGGCCGCACATGACCACAGAGTCGTTGTTTGCCAGTCCAATTTCTTGTCGAATCCAAACTCTCTTAAACCAGGGACGTAGAAGAAGGAAGTGCAGGGCATGCATCGCCTGAGATTCATATGCCTTGGACTCCAAGTATTGAATCCAGCCATCGGGTTCCTGCTGCATCCGAGCTCCCACATCTTGTAGTAAACCCATAACAAAGTCACTGTCATTATTGGCTTCGCCGAGCCAAACGACGACACGACTCGCAAGCCTGTACACGTTTCCCATGTTTCGAACTTGACTGCTTCTTTCAGCAATGTCCTCTTGGTTAATGCAGACAGCGTCAATCCACATTGTCCGAGGTTTGTCGACTCGTCGGAGATGCTGTAGCGCAACAAAAAGGCCTTGTCCGACCATCAAGGTTGACTGGTGAGGGTCATCGCAGTAGGCAACTGCAACTGCAACTGCAACTCCGTTGTCTGGTGAGCCCCATACATAAGATAAGGCTTCATAGGTCGGTGGTGGTTCTCGCAACATGGCCGTGTGATGAAGCTCAAGTGACATCGGCTGACTGTCAGAACCTGGGAGGATGGTAACCAGCCGGATAGGCTGGTCCTCTTCGCCCAGGCCCCGATATTGAAACCGGGTCATTGTGGCGAGAGGGGTGAGCGGTTGAAGTTATTCAGGACGCATAAGCCGAAAGCGGGAAGAGTCGTCCAAGGGCAATAGTTGATCCGAAGTCTTGCGCCTCAGTAGAACAGGTCTAGACTGTTAGCTGAGCGGTGAGGCGGAAATTACTGGCTGTTTACCGCCTCGACACAGAATGATTTGCACCTTGGCACCAAGAATGACATATCTATGGAACCTGCCTATTTCTCACGTCAGAGGCATGCGAGAGCAATGATGACGTGAGTTCAAAGTTGCCAAGACTCGTTGCACGCTATACTAAGATCAAGATCGATCCCACCTTGGCGATAGGGCTCTTCAATTCAGCAGTTTAGTAGGAATTAAATCCCTGTTGCATACCTGACACCAAGGATCTACAGGATAAGATTCGTACAATGTTACCTATGTGAAACAGTATCTCTTCGTGGTTACGACTCCATGGAGAAAGGCGACACTCGACTCGACATCGGCGTCATATTTCCGACAAAAATAGAAGGAATCTTCCAAGGAATCTTCAGGGTCCATAGTTAATTCCATCCCTCGTTCACAATAGGCCAAGCAACTACTGCCGAATACGATATCCGACCCCATGACACTAATTTAGTGAATGCGGGGAGCGGAGAAATGCCCTGGACTACAAAGGCGGATATTAAAATGTCCACGAACTTATCCGTCGAAGGAAATACAACCTCACCCCACAAATGGCCTTTTCCCCTAGTCATGACCTGTGCCGATACCATCTGCCGGTCTCTTTACCCCAGACACCGTGGATTCCGCGGCCAGGCAGTTTGTAGATCTTTGCGGGGTTTAATCAAAAGAATGGCAACATGACTAGGGGCAGGCCGAGGTCGCTTCTACCGAGTTTATTGGGCTACTATGCTTGAATCTGACTATAAGTTTCAGCGTTGGGAACCATTCCCCCTGATGATCTCTCGCCTATCTGCATCGCCTTCTCAAACTCTAACGACTGCAAGTCATCACCTTGACCATGGCTTGGACACCGGCCCTCGCTTCCCTCCTCTTGCTCGCTCTGCCAAGGGTTGGAGCTTCCCCAAGCCAAAGCTCGAACTACGCCAACGGTTGTGCTGGCTTGAAAGAGAGAGTACAACTCCCCAATGCCACGGTTCATCTCTCAGAGGTTGTCAAGGCCGGCACGAACTTGACCTTTACCAACTACGACCCGACTTGCACTCTCACGTCTCAAGTTGTCAGGTCTGACATCTGCCGTCTCTCATTCGACGTCGCCACTAGCTCAGATAGCAGCGTTCGCTTTGAGGCATGGTTGCCCCTGGACTGGAGTGGTCGGTTCCTAGGTGTCGGAAACGGAGGATTGGGAGGTTGCTTCAAGTATGACGATCTCAACTACGGTTCTTCTCACGGATTTGCGACTATTGGCACAAACAACGGCCATGACGGAAATCAAGGAAAACCCTTCTACAAGCACCCGGGCGTTGTTGAAGATTACGCATATCGTGCCATTCACCTCGAGGCAGTCCTCGGCAAGAAGATCGTTCAGACGTTTTACGGCTCTCAACACAAGAAGTCATATTACCTTGGTTGCTCGACTGGCGGAAGGCAAGGCTTCAAGGAGGCTCAAGAATTCCCCGAAGACTTCGATGGCATCGTGGCTGGTGCGCCTGCTTTTGACATGACGGCTCTGTTTTTCTGGACTGGCTATCTTCCCAAGGTCCTTGGAAAGCCAGGATCTCCAAGCTACCTTGGTGCTGCTGAGTGGAATGCTGTCTACGATGATATTCTCGAGCAGTGTGATGAGCTTGACGGTGTTAAGGATGGTGTCATTGAGGATCCCGATCTTTGCCAATACCGACCCGAAGCTCTCATCTGTGGAAAGCGCAAGGGTGCCACCTGTCTGACGGGTGCGCAAGCCGCTGCCGTCAGAGATGTTCTCTCGCCTGCCTATGGCCCAGAGGGAGAGCTCGTTTACCCCAGACTTCAACCTGGCAGCAACGTCACCGACCGATTGGTCTCCAGCCAGCCCTTCGGCTACCTTCTTGACTGGATGCGCTACGTTGTTCTTGAGAATCCTGAGTGGGATCCTTGGACTTTCACCGTCGATGACTGGGTTCAACTGTCTGGAAGAGATGACTACAATGTCAAGACTTGGAACGGTGACCTGAGTCGACTTCGCGATCGAGGAGCCAAGCTTATTCACTTCCACGGCCTTCAGGATCCTCTCATCAGTAGCGACAACTCAGCCCGGTACTACAACCACGTTAGCCAAACGATGGAACTGTCATCTAAGGAACTGGACGAGTTTTACCGGTATTTCCGCATCTCTGGCATGGCTCACTGCCGAGGAGGAACTGGCGCCAACAAGATTGGAAACAATCTGGATACTCTCGACAAGTACGAGCCAGAGAGCAACGTACTGGCAGCCATTGTGAGCTGGGTTGAGAAGGGCAAGGCACCAGAGTCCGTTTTGGGTACGCAATATGCGTTGACCGGTAACAAGGAGAAGGTTGCTTCAAGGAAACACTGCAGATATCCACGACGCAATGTGTATGTTGGCGGCGACTCATCGTCTCCCAAGAGCTGGCGATGTGAGTAGGTATTGGTCAACCACTTAGACCAGCTGAGTTAGAGAAGGCCGAACCTGTGAAGCTCGGTGACATTGCTGCTAGCTGGAGATGCTGTTACGAGAAGCATGT
>JABCKE020001102.1:0-15216 GCA_013186425.2 Fusarium sp. NRRL 62610
TGCTTAGATAGCAAAGTACTGACGTCCGACAGATTCGAAGAGCGAAAATAGAGGCCGAGACGCGAAATAAGACCCCTGTCGACATGTCTTGACAATATCATCGCGAAGGCCGAACCGCATGCGGGAATAACGGTCTTCCTGTTGACAGTGCAGGGTATCTGATTGGGATGTTGTCTTCGGTGGTTCGGCAAGTAACCCAATTCAACCCTTCAGCTTCGCATGAGTCGGCATCAAGCCCTGGCTTTGGAAACAGGTGGCTTGACTGACAAAGACAAAAGAATGCATGGAACGTTCCAAGCGAGTTGCGAGAAGCCGAAGAGAAGGATAATGTGGTGCCAGGTCGGCCGATCTTGCATGGTTGTAAATGGAGCCAACTACGTCACTTGGCTTTGAGCTGTGAGTTGCTGACATGTGCTGTTTTCGAAGCATCTCAAGTGCCGCTCCATCCATCTTGGCAGATTGTCTTGTTTAGCTGAGAAGAATTCTCGATGTTCGCTCAGAACCACAACCTAAACAATGCCGTCATCTCAAGTTGGCCCAGGTTACGCACACGCGGATCCTCGTCGTCTTGGTCTTGGTCTTGGTCGCCGCCTTGGTCTTCTTCATCTTGATCGTTTCGAGACCTGAATTTGGTATGTCTTCCATGGTAGACCTCCCCACATTGTTCCAAATGCTTCTTATATGAGGTTGCTGTGAATCTCCGTCGGTGATGAAAAGGCATCTTTTCCAGGTCCTCACACCCCATGCAGCGGAAGCCTTGTTCCGGAAATTGTTTCGACTTGTTGAACCATGGCGCCCGAACGATGGCTAGAAATCGGTGCGGATTGTTCACTCTGTCATCGCATCGAGAGAGGAAGACCTCGGGAGGTTCAATAAAAGGCTTGGGTTCTTCCTCAGAGAATGTCGCCTCGTATCGCCTTCGAGAATATTCGTTTATCCTTTCCATCTCCTTCTGTATGACAGTTTCGGTCATGGCATTGGATGACCCGTGGATTTCGAGACCGGCATTGAGAGCGCTTTCAGAGTCTACAAAGACAGTGTCGACACTCGCGACACGGGCTGGTGAGTATACGCCTAGTAACGCTTTCATGTGAGGCAGCGTGTCGACAATCTCGCTGGCGATCCAATACTTGCGAGATGCGAGGTTTGGCGGCACAGGAAAGTAGCGTTTCTTTTCAGAGAAGCAGACAAAGCATACTCGCTTGCAGGTGAGCAGGTAAAGATAGCCGCCATAGTCACCACATCCCTCGCATTTTTTGGTACAGAGCTTCTCGTACAATTGTTTGCAGGTGATATTCTTGGCCGTATCGATGCACAGAGTGCCACGGACTGCATCCCGGGCATGGGTGATGAGAGTGTTGTACTCGGAATGGGAGTAGAGTAGCTCGGCGGCTCGTCTATTGGTTCGTCGGAGGGCATGTAGAGAGGCGAGGTCAAGTTGAGAAATGATGATGTGAAACAATTCTGGGGGAAACCGATCCAAAAAAGGAAACGGAGTCGTGGATGGCCGAGAAAGAAAGCTCCAATTCGATGGAAGGGGAGGCAAGTTGTCGCTTAGGGTAAAGTCCAGTGGACCAGATCGAGGAGGAGGGAGGTGCAAGACGTTGGAGTTGGAATAAGGCTCTGGAGTCAATTGCTGGTTCTCCATGCTGACGGGAATCTGGCTATCGCAAAAAAGGGGTCTATTTAATTGATGAATGCTGGACAAGTAACAGGATCAATTATAGTTGATGAAACGTTGATCTGGTGTCTGGTTTGGGTTTGTGAAAGAAGAAGTCTCACTTCCATTCGAGGCTGCACATTCCAGAGTTGAAGCCTCAGGTACCAAACTCTCCCGTCCCGTCCTCAGGTCACACAACAACCACTTAACCCATGCCCCGAACGCCTCAATTTCCTGCCTAAAACACCACCAACCGCCACCGCTCACAACGGGAGTCACTGTCATTGTCAAATGCGACGATTCAGAGACGACGCTTCTGATGAAAGCCACGACGAAGAGGATATTCCCCTGCATCATAAGCGCGCCTTTGGTGCAGGGTTGAAGCGCAAGCGGGTTGAGTTTGTCCCCGCCCAAGATCCAGACGCTGGTGTTACAACCACCGTGACGCCTGCGAAGGCGACAGATACGTCCATCGGAGATTTATACGCCAGCATCGTATTGAAATCTGAGCCTGATACCAAAGAGTCTACCGAGGAAACAGCTGAAATATGCCCCGTTTGCGAGCTCCCCGTCAACTCTACCTCCCAGCCTCATGAAGCATCCATGGCTCACCAGGTCTCACTAAAACACTCCCACCCGCCTTCAGCTCTTGACCGGTCCCGCATGGGACTACGGGCTCTCAAGTCGCAAGGCTGGGATCCGGATGCTCGGCAAGGTCTTGGCCGTGAGGGTGAAGGCATGAGGTATCCGATCAAGGTGGTTGCCAAGGAGGATACTCTTGGAGTCGGCGCAACCGTGCCAGAGCACATTCAAAAGAAAGAAAAGGAAGAGAAGCCAAAACCATTAAATCGCAAGGAGATGCGACAACTGGCAGCAAAGGAACGACAACGGAATGAACGACTACAAGGGGAGATTTACGGGAGGGTCGATGTTGAGAGGTACCTGAGAGGAGACGGGAATGACGGATGATACCAGGCTGGATGCAAACCAACATCATGAGGTGCGGAAGAACCTATCGTGTGTCGCGGAACCACCAAAATGCCTTGGCTGAGGGCGCCGATAGGTACGAACTGTCTGTGAACCGGTGGCGGCTGCGTAACGCGGCTGAGGACCTGCATCTAGTCTGGTAGGACTCACCGCTACCTACAGATGCAAGCGAAAGTCGATATAGATGTGAGTCTTCACTGTCCTGGATTGATGGATACCTATTCATGAATACCTATTCCTAGGCAGTTTCATTGAATGTCCTATCAACAACACTTGGACTAACAAACAAGATTGGACGTGGTGGTAGCCTTATAGACACTCGCTCGATGCCCACGTCAGAGGTACCTACTAGTATCTTCACACACCGGACTGTTTAAAGAAATGGATATCAACCCGAAACAGAAGTTCTGAGACGGAACATGAAGCTGACACAGACCCTGAATTATTCATGCATATAGATAGCGGATACAAATAAAAGAAATGGTTTACCAGCCTTGCCTCGTTGTACAGTCTCAAACGAAGTCCAAATATGCTAACCTAAGCTTTTCGTGATGACCTCATCGGCTGCAGCGGCGCCGTCACACACCGCTCCGCAACCAAACAGCTCACCCCAGCGTCAGTCCTTGGGGGCAGGCTACAGCGGGTTTCGGGCTGTCCTACAGCGGACTCACTCTCACAGCGACCATCACCAGCCAACCAAACTGGGGTGCGCTAAGGACAGAGCCTCCAGAACCAAAGGCCGGGATCCACATTCATGCGCAGGTGCCATCCAACCTAGGCCCATGGTCCTTGGGCGCGGGCTTGAATGAAACCCCGCCATAAGTCTACTCCTGAGTTGAGACCCAAACTTGGGATCTTTGACACTCAATCATAGACGACTTGGTCCAACTTCACCTACGACTCTAACGCTGTCGCGCTTCTCTTTGGTCTCGGTTTCAAGTCTGTCATCTATAATCTCTTCAACCTCCTCCTTTCCTTGTCGCGACTCCCATTCCGACCATTCCTGCTTCCGCCCAGCATCCTCCCTCTGTACCCAACGACGTGACGGGGCAGCCCGCCTACAGCATTCACCATGGGGCTGTCCGTCATTCAAGAACAGCACGATGGTACGTTTGATTGATTCTAGGCCATTCCCATAGGCCATTCTGTTGACGCGCATCGCCAGCCATTCTGGAGCAGATTAAACAGATCACCCGAGGAGACGTAAGCTATAACATCCCTCCGCCAAGCTTATCAAGTTCAACACCTAACACTCCGCCTTCCAGTGGAAATGCCTAATCGTCGACGAGAACTCCAAGAAGATCATCTACAATGTCGTCAAGGAAGATGATATTCTCAACAACAACATCGCCAGTCCGTCCACCCATCCAAATGTCCCCCGGCCGCTGTCAGCGAGGCCTCTCGGCTGACTTTAGTCCTCCGTCTAGCTATCGAGCTCATCGAGAGCAAGCGCGAACCGAACCCTGAGATGGATGCCATCTACATCCTCTCCCCCGAACCATTCGCCGTCGATTGCCTCCTTGCCGACTATGAAATGCGACGCTATCGCAGCTCCTACCTCGTCTGGACTGGACTGCTCGACCCCTCACTGCGACGCAAGATTGACGACTTCCCCGGGTCTCGCCAGCTTCGCGCCGGTTTCCAAACCCTTTTTATCGATTTCATTCCCCGAGAGTCTCATCTAGTCACTTTCCGAGACCCCTGGAGCTTCCCGATGCTCTACCATCCGTCATGCAACGCACTGGTTCCCCAACATATGAAGAGCCTGGCACAAAAGGTAGGCCGAGAGTGTGCGCGGACCCAAACTCTGGTCGTTAATATGGAGAACAGATCGCCGGCCTCTGCATTACTCTTGGAGAATACCCCAAGGTTCGATATTACAAGCCCCAGGGTGCGCTTCACGAAGCGAGCGTCCTCTGCACACACTTGGCTCGGTTCGTGCAGGAAGAGTTGGATGGCTATGCGCAATGGGATACCAACTTCCCCCCTCCCTCGCAACGACCGCAAGCGACATTGATGATCACGGACCGATCGATGGATTTAATGGCACCACTTGTACACGAGTTCACCTACCAAGCCATGGCACACGACCTACTTCCTATCAAGGACGGCGACAAGGTCACCTACCGCACAACCATCAACGAGGGAACTCCGGAAGCGGAAGAGAAGGATATGGAGCTCGCAGAAAAGGACAAGATTTGGGTGGATAACCGACACAGGCACATGAAGGATACCATCTCCAAGCTGATGGACGATTTCCAAAAGTTCCTCGCGCAGAACCCGCACTTCACCAACGAAAATGCCGACACGACCAACCTGAACACGATTCGCGACATGTTGGCAGGCCTACCGCAGTTCCAGGAGATGAAGGAGGCTTATTCACTGCACCTCACCATGGCGCAAGAATGCATGAACATATTCCAGAAGCACAAGCTGATGGACATTTCCAACGTAGAGCAGACTCTGGCAACTGGACTAGACGAGGACTTCCGGAGGCCCAAGAACGTGCTCGACACCGTAGTACGACTGTTGGATGATGAGGCCGTGTCGCTTCCGGATCGACTTCGACTCATTGTCATGTTCATTCTCTACCGAGACGGCGTTATCCAGGAGGATATCAAGAGACTTATCGCTCACTCGAACCTCCAACAGACGGACTGCCAAGTCATAGAGAACTTTGCGCATCTCGGAGGACTCATGACACATGGGCTCAAGGATGTGCGCCAACCTCCTCCTCCTCTATTCCCCATCGACACAAAGGCCACCCAGCTGAGCGAGGAGTACGGTCTGGCTCGCTACGAGCCGACTCTGAAGCACATGCTGGATGCTCTCGCAAGAGGCGTGCTAGAACAGACACACTTCCCATATGTGAAACCTCCGTTGGACCCTAATGAGGACCTTCTGATAGCACAGGGAGGATCTCTACGCGCCGGCCGACCAAACTGGGCAGCAGCAGGACGCCGTCCACCGGAGAACCGACAGCGGATCATCGTCTTCATGGCTGGAGGTGCGACTTACAGTGAGAGCCGTGCATGCTACGAAGTTGGCGCCGAGAAGAGTCGCGATATTATCCTGGCGACCTCGCACATGCTCTCGCCTCAGCTCTTTGTCCGCCAAGTCAGTGACCTGAGCCGAGACAAGCGACAACTCGACCTACCTCTTGAGCGACCCAAGAGACATGCGCCAGCACACTTGTATGAACGCCCAGCACCTCCTCGTCCCCCACCTCAACAACAGGCACCTCCACAGCAACCAGGCGGTCCAGCGCGCCGGCCAATTCAGGGTGGTCTCCCTTCCCAGCCTCGCCCTGGAAACGCACCCCCTACGGCAGCCATGGGCAACATGTCACTGAACCCACACGGCGGCAGCAACGGCGCCTCACGACCGAATTCGCACCACAGCAGCAGCGGATATCATCAAGAGGATGGTGGGAAATACCACAAAGAGAAGAAGCGGAGGAATTTCCTGGGTATAAAGAAGTAGGGCTCTTCCAGCGGGAGTGTTTCCTCCGCGGCTGCAGCGTCGTCGCCGCTGGGTCGGCGGTCCGATACGACTGGGACCGAAGATTCAACAGAGGAGGAGCTCAAGAAGCCTGGTCGGAGGAAAGGTGGCAGAAGCTCTTCAAGTACAGGCCGAGAAGAAAAGTGCCCTGCGTGAAGGGCAGGGGAGGGGCTGGCTATCTACTATATCTTGTTGATAAAGAGGGTTGGTTGTTGTGTTGGGTAGCGAAATCGATGAAAGCAGGTAAACTATAGTTGGTTGTATCCCTTTTGGTTCTTTGCAGTCCTCGACCGGAGCGCGGCGTTTCTTCTTCTCTCTTCGATTGCCTTTTAGTCTCACGACGAAATCAACATGTCTTGCTTGCTTGCTGCTGGTAAAGTGTACATAAAAGGGCTAGCCTGTGTATATACAAGTTTTTCCATGACGAGTTTGTTTGTTGCTGGTGTTGCAAACTACCCTCTTTTTCCAACACTTCTTCGCTTCCCTGCCTGGTCTCGCTTCACAGCAGTGATATTCTCACAAGGCACACACACGTATTACATGACGAGAAGAAACATCAAGTTTTGCCCATCAATCAATCCATTTGAATCCCACTACCTAACAAACAACCGAATTTTTGCCTCCATGCCTATTCCCTGTTGTCCCCTTCCCCATCGCCTTGCTTCCAAAAAGAGAGAGATAAAAAAAAAGGATAATAAAATAAAAAAAAAGGGACAAGTTTGTTTTGAGAAAAAACAAGTTTACTATCTGCAGGAGGCGCTGAACGTTGGTTCGCCGCTGCTTTCCAAGTTCTCAGGTTGTTGGTTGATATGGTTGCGGTTGTTTTTTTTCCCTTTCTTTTCTCCGGTTGATGGTCACACAGTAGTGTAAAAAAAAGCATTTCGCTAGTAGAGAAGCGGCACGCTTTTTTGTTCCAATGTGGTTGAGACAGGCTGTTGATAGATTTCGTACATGTGCGGTGCACTTAGAGGGGGGAAATTCTCTTCATCGTGACCGATAGGGGGTTGGTTGAAGCATGGCAGTTCGGGAGAGTAGCTTTAAGGTCTGCCAAAGGCAGCACCTCGGCCGGGGTTTCCAGCAGGAGGCATACCTCGGCCCTCGAAGGGACCGCCGGGGAAGTCGGGTCCAGGAGGTCCGTTAAAGCCACCGAGGCCTGGGGGGAGGAAGCCGTGAGGTGGGCCGGCGAAAAAGCCGGGCGGAGGTGGAGGCATGTTACGAGGGGGCATGCCGCCCATGGCCTCGGGAGGAGGTGGCATCGCGCCAGGAGGGAAGTTTGGTGGGAACATGTGAGGCATGGGCATGTTACGGTTGGGGCCAGGGCCACCAGGGCCACCAGCCAAGCCTGGAGGAGGAATCATAGGGCCTCGCTGCTGAGGAGGAGGCATCTGGCCACCGCCTGGCATCCAACTGGGTGGCATCTGGTCCAGGCCTGGGGGTGGAGGTGGGCGTTGCAAGATCTGGGTCGGTTGGTTGGGTCGACCATCGGCGTCAGGGGGGTTATGGAAGCGCTCTTCCATGGGAAAGCCGGGCGGAGGCTGATGGCGCATCTGACGCGGAACGCGGTCATCCCTGGGAAAGTCGGGCTCCCGGTCGTTGAGCTGAGGCATCTGTCCAGGCTTCTGCGGCTGGGGTCCCATGCGCATCAGCAGCTCATTGCGCTGCATGTCTTGCGGCGCTCTCATGAGGTTCATCAAGAACTCAGCATTATTGTTGTTCCGGGCGACGTCAGGGCGGCCAGATCCCTGACTAGGGGCGCGCTGACGCTGACCTACGAGGTCCTGGAGGAGTTGGTCGGGACGAGCAGACTGTGGCTGCGGTCGGGGAGCGAGAATCTCCTGGACATGTTGGGGCGGAGGTCGGCCCATGGGCGGGCCGTCCATGCGGCGATCACCTCCGTATTGCTGGAAAGGCGACCCGGGCGAGGCCATGGGGTTCGGTCTACCAGCATTGGGCGGCGTACCTTGAGGGGCAGCGAAGGGCGAAGGGCCAGGGGGTGTAGCACTCATTGTCTGCTTCTGCAGCTTCGCAAGGAGTTGCTGGAAAGCCTGTCGCTCATCCTCAGGTCCAGGGGCTGGGCCGGCGGCAGCAGGCATAGGCATAGGCAGAGGCATAGGCAGCTGAATGCCACCATTGATAGGTGGTCCAGCCATGGGAGTAGGAGGTTCAGTCTTTCCTCGAGGTTCCTCCTGAGGCTGGGAAAAGAACGAAGTGAACCTCGAAGACTTTCCAGCCGGCTTGGGCTTGCTGGCGGCGGCGGGCTCCTTTGTCTCGTTGGCGCTTGGCGTGTCGAGACCAGCATTGGACCCAAAGGCCATGAAGAACTTGTCGGGGCCAGATTCCACAGCCGGAGCAGATTGCACTGGAGGCTTTTCAGCCTCGACAACAGCTTCAGCCGCCTCAACAGCTGCAGGCTTGGGGGGAGCGGCGGGAATGCCAGCCTTGGCCTTCTTCATCTCCTCCATCCATTTCTGGAAGTCCTGCTGCGTGTGGGCTTCAGGATGCTCCTCAAGAGGTTCATCAAGCCATTCGGGTTCGCGCTCGACTCGTTGGTCTCGATCGCGTCCCCAACGTCTCTCATGCGTGCGGTTGTTGGAGCGATCATCCGCAACCTCGGCGGAAGTATCACGATCTCTCCAGCTCTTTGCGCGGTCTATGCGCTCCCGCTTATCAGGGGTCGATGTTTCATTCGTGTTGGTACTAGGTTCGTTCTTGTACCACGACTCAGACTTGTTTCGATTCGGTCCGTTTCGAGATCGGTCATTGTCGTCGCCGTCTTTGTCTCGGGAGAACGAGTCAAAGTTTCGCGCCGGACGATCTCGAGTGGCTTCGCGGTCATCGCGGTCTCTGGGCTGTCGTCCGCCGTCACGGAAGTTGCCTCCCATTCGTCCATGGAAGCGCTCAGCACCTTCATGGCCAAAACTCTTGCGAGGCTTCACCGTACTCCAACCGTCAGATTCACCCTCAGTTCCATCACGGCGACGGAAGCCATTGCTGTTGCGACCTTCCCGGAACCGATCGTTTTCTAAATCGCCATTGCGACTTCGGAAGTTGCCGAAACGGGCTGGAGCATCAGAGTCTTTCGTGGTCTTGTCATTTTCAGTAGCTTTGTTGCCTCGGGCTGAAGCAAAGGCCATT
Source organism: Fusarium sp. NRRL 62610 (assembly GCA_013186425.2). Classification (NCBI taxonomy): domain Eukaryota; kingdom Fungi; phylum Ascomycota; class Sordariomycetes; order Hypocreales; family Nectriaceae; genus Fusarium; species Fusarium sp. NRRL 62610. Next base: position 9,284 of record JABCKE020001102.1, read on the forward strand.
CGAGGGGGGGCAAAAACGAGATCTTCAGGGTCTAAGCAATTGCGCATCGGTCAGCACATGTCAAGCATGAGGTTCAATCCAGGGGGGACCGACTGGAACTGTTCCGTGAAACATGTCTCTCAGCACCGGGACGGCGGTTGGTCTGGTCAAGGAGAGGGTTGTCATTTGATCGAGGTCGATCGCCGGTGGTCTTGTTCTGGGTACGGTTGTTTGGTTCAGGTGGGGGTCTGAGGCACGAGGTCAGGAGATTGATATCAGCAGCAAAGAATACTTGGTACTTACCCCATCCAATCCTCGGCAGGAGGGAGGTTTGGAGGTTTTATACATAGCGGTGAATCCCGCAAGTACAGCAGTGTTTCAGCTGTGTATCGAACAGCCATGATGGTGAGGAATCTGAAGATGCGATGCGCATCCGAGAGAGGAGACGGTCGCACAGGAGAGGAGATGAGTTATTCCCAGGAGAATTCAGGCGCGCACGAGGGTTATTGTAGTAGGGTTGGATCTTATGGTAAGAGCGGCGGGTTCGCTTTCAAGACAACAGGCGAGTTATAGCCTTCAAGGCTGATTCTCGACAGGTGTGACGAGGAAACGTGGCGAGGCGGAGATGCGGTAACGGAGACGATAGCAGCAGCGGTGGGTGGAGAGCAGGTCGATCGATCAGTGGTAGGTAAGTTCGGTGAGTCGGCGAGGTAGCGTGAATGTATTATCGTCAAGAAATCTCGGGCGACAGCGTCGAGCGACAAGGCGAGAGTTGAGCGTGACAGATATTGGATGAGATGGCGGAGGAGGGTGACGTCCTAAGGTGGTGGTGCTGGCTGGACAAGGCGAGCAAAAGGTGGAGCCAACAGCTGGGCTCTGCTGGCTTTCTCGAACCAAGCCTCAGAGGGCCAAGGGCTTGCGGCAAGAGGACAGGGGTGGGTGCTACAAGGAGGCGTCGCTTCGCTGTTGTTGGTTATTGTTGTCGTCGCAGGTGAAAATACTAAGATACTGTGTAACGATAAACAGGATGGTAATAGAGGGGGGGAATGTTGAAAGTCGAGAGATGTTTTTTGGTGGCTTGACGTGGTTGCGAGGAGGAGGTGGAGGCCGGGCGGTCGCAGTGCCAGTGGGAGATGGGAGAGGGAGGCGAGAGGACCCAAGGGCTGGTGTCCTAGCGCTTCTAGCGTCGTAGTGACAGTTGTACAAGTTCAAAAAGGGCGGACTTTGAATAATGAAAATGGGTCGTCTTATTTTTTGGAAGAAGAGCGAATGATGACCTGGTAAATCTGGTTTTGGGTGATGGTTGTTGGACGAACGTTTTTGGAGGGGAAGATTTGGGTTTAGAGACGGATTGTGATCCCGTGGTGAGAGGGGAGGAGAGAGAGACGACAGATACCTTGCTCGAGACCTGATGCTGCGTACCATGGCAGGTACCTCTGTGGACGCTGCACGCACTCAAAGCACGCTGTGAATGCCTGAACGCGTCCGTGCTAGGGGGTAGTCTCAGTGGCAAGTTGTTCCCTGGAGCTCGCCCGCGCCGCCCACGCGACGTTGCCCAGCTACCTTTGTGGGTACGGGCGATTCTCTGCCCATCGAGGTACCCAAGCTGAGATGGTCCGGCTTTGGCACCGGCTCCGGACTCGGCTTTGTTTGACGGGGCTAGTAGAGGGTATTCGGGGCCTTGAGTTGACGGAGCTATCGCTTTGTTGATGGAAGCGAATATTTGGCCCACATTCCTGGATCACCCTGGCGAAAGGATTGAATAAATTGTTTGAAGGGGCTCTGAGGGGATTCCATTTTATGATCCCCTTTTCTTACTCTTGGACTGCTATTCAATACAATTACAAGATGCGAATGAGGATTTACTGACACCCATGGTTGCTTAGTGGCATACAATGTCAAATAGCCAGCTACTCCCTTGATCTGATCAAACTATTTTCAGTTTGAGCAACACGTCAACAATCTTGAAAACTGATACATCATCCAAAAAGCTCGATCATCTAGCTCAGCTATCCCATCGAAGGCCGGGTTTCAACAATAACAAAGAACACATTTCCAACGCATCATAGCATCATATCCCAATGCTAACACCCAAAAACTTAATCTTCATTCAAATTCAAATTTCATTTCAACATCTAAATCATCTACTTCTTCAAAGCAGCCCCAACAGCAACAACCTCCTCATCCAGCGGCAAAATATGCGGCAGCGGGCCGACAGGTGTAATAGCAAAGGGGTTGATCTGAGTATGACTCCTCGTGTAGTGCCACTTGATGTGCTCAAACTGCGTCGTCTCCTTGAACGCAGGGACGTTCCAGTACAGGTTGCGCATCCACCTGTGAATCGCCGGGTACCCGGAGCGGATGTCGCGGATGTTGCACTTGAAGTGTTGGACGTAGACGGGGTCGAAGCGGATGATTGTGACGTACCTGAAGAGTGTCAGTATATGTAATTATTTGAGGAGGAGGAGAGAAACTCACAGTCTTATGTCGGCTTCGGTTATGTTGGCTCCAAAGTAGTATGGGCCTTCCTGAGATGTGAGGTGCTTCTCGGCGCGGTCCAGCGCCTCAAACAGCGCCACCACGTTGCGCTCGTACGCCTCGCTCGTCGTGGCAAAGCCAGACTTGTACACGCCGTTGTTGATGAGGTCGTACGTCCACTCGTGCGTTTCCTCAATCTGCTTCTGCAAGTTCTCGGGGTACAGCTGGATGGCCTTGTGCTCCTCGTCCAGGAGGTCATCAAACTTCCAATGTGTTAGTTATCAAGTCGAATTGTGTGAAGAAGCAACTTACCTCAGTGCCAAACATGCGCAGAATCTCACTGCTCTCGTTGCTCACAATCCTCTTGGTCTTCTTGTCGTACAGAACAGGCACAGTGTATCGTCCCTGATAATCCTTCTCACTCTCAAAGTACACCTCCTTCAAGTGGGTAAAAGCCTCATGACCCTCAATCGGATCAGGCACAACATTCTCTCCAGGAACATCGCCATCCTCCTTGGTCACAAAGCGCCAACCGCCCTGTCCAAGATGCCAGTGCACCACTGAGAAGGAAACAAAGTCCTGGAGACCCTTGAGGTGTCGGGCGAGGAGGGTGCGGCAGGCCCATGGGCATGCGTAGCTCACGTAGAGGTGGTAACGACCCTTCTCGGGGGGGTACTTGGCGCCGGGCTCTCGGGAGATCCAGTCGCGGAATGAACTGACTTGACGCTTAAACTCTCCAGACTTGTCGCCGGGCTTCACCCAGTCGGTGACCTTGCCGGTGGTGCTCGCCTATGGTTCTGTTAGCAAATAGTGAACGAAGGTAAATATGAGTGTAACTAACCATTCTTATCTGATTCGAAAACTGGGTGTTAAAGTTGGATATCGTCGTTGATGATGGCTTCACCAAATTCGCAAGATGCGTCAAAGATCTCACAGATTGCTGCTTCTGTTTCAATAGGAAATTCTGGTTCCAAGCTCCAAATGCTCGAATCCTCAATGCCTGCATAAACATTTCGGAACCAAGCTCGATTAATGACGGCGACAAGCAACCACTTTATACTCGAACCCCTCCTCTCAATAAAAAAATGTCGTATCACCCTTGCTCACTAAGACTTGCTCAGCAAGTTAGCCCCTCACCTGGTACAGTACAGTCTAGCTACTTCACGCAGAAGAGTCCAGCCTTACAATCTGTTGGTTCTTTTCGAGAGCTTCCCTGCCTTGGTTGAGCTATTCCGTCCTAGAGCTGTGCGTCTCCGATTTCATAATCGTGGCGTAATGGGGCACCCCCCACTCGTATGCGTGCCGCTTAGTTAATTTGCTGTCTTGTCTTGATAAGCTGCCCATTCATCATGACATGAGCCTTCGTAAACCACTTAGAGGTGAAGCTAGGAAAATAAACACGCCCGGCTATTGGTCTCGAATACGTCTTGACATTCACAAGATCTTGCCTTCTTCCATCAGTACTGCAACTCTCTGGAGTTCCCGGTCAAGGTGGCCTCCCTACACCACCAGACCAGCGTAGACAGCATGATTCAAAGCGGCGCACCAATTTCATCGTCACATCAAGCATAATGAATTTCATCTATCTTTATGAATTCGCTTATCCTTTATTCGTGTGCTCTTTCATTGCACTCTGTTCCTTCTATCGCTTCCGTACATATCTGAATGACCGACTATAATCTTCTCATGGATCTCACTTATGCAATCTTCACCTTGATATAGGGGACTTCGACGTCCTCCTCGGCGAGATCCTCTGCTACAATCTCAAAGATGACCTCCTTCTGGTGATCAGGGATAGGCTTCTTAGAGATCGTCTCCACCAGCTTGCTCAGCTTCATCTCATATCGCTCCTTCAACTTGGCAGGAGGGAAGAAGGCGGCATACAGAAGGCTGACTCCTGAGCTGAGCATGCTGATGGTCAGTCCCTTCTCCTTGAAGGTATCTAGAAGCTCCCTCAGAGTAATGTCATCAATCTCGAATCGATCCCAAATCTTGTCCAACTTGACATCACCCTCAGGTCCCTTGTACACCACCTTGGGGCTGGCGATGGGCTCACTGAAGCCAAAGAAGGGCAGAGCCAGGTTGATGAAACCGTTCTTGTACTGCTCGATATCATCCTTGCCATCGATGATCTTGAATAGCTCCAGGACAACCAGACCGGTGACAAGGGCCGTTGTGGTGGCAATGGCGGGAATGATCTTGCCAGCAATGAACTTGGTCTTGTGGCGATCAGCGGGCTCAATCTTGTAGTTCTCCGCTCTCAGGTTACTGCAAGCAGTAATGAAGTCGATGTGGTGGTTCGAGTCGTCGTCCTTCTCAAAGTCCACAGGCACCAACTGGAAGCCGGACAGGGTGTTGGGTGCGGGCAGGCTAGCCGTCAGCTTATCCAACTCATCGTTGTCGTCGAAACTGCTCGCCTCCGGTTCCTGAATCCGATTAGTATCTAATATTCCAGGGATTATACAATTACTTACAGGCTCCTTGTCGTCAGCCTGGATCTTCACGCTCGAGTCGGGGGTGAAATCGGGCACAATGACATTATCCAGTTCCCGCAGGTAGATAGACCTATCGGTTCCAGGCGACTTGATGTCATAGTTGAAGGCGTGGAGGTTGGCAGCGGCCACGATGAACCCAAAGTGTGTGGGGTTGTTGGGATCAAACTTGAGCGCATCCGGAGCACGCTTGGGACCAGACCAGAAGGGTGTTCCAGACGATGTCTCGGAGTCCTTGGGGAAGTTGTAGAGAAGTTGCTGGATCTTGTTGGCAAACTCGGTCTCGAAGAGTCGACGAGCCCAGGCGATGCAGTCCTCGAAAGTTCGTGGCCGCTCGGTTGTGAGGTAGTTGCGGATTGTCTCGAGTGTCTCCTTCTGGTTGCCACCCTGCTTCAGTGTTGACTCCAGGAAGTTAGGCTGGGTCAGGTACAGGTTGACAGTCTGGGGAGCCTTGACAAAGAGCTTCTCAAACATGTACTCCTTGGACCATGCGATGGTGTGCTCAATGCGGTTAGGGAAGGATCGGATAGTGCACATAGGGAATTCCTTCTCAGGGGGGTCCTGCGAGGAAGAGTAGGACTCGGTAAGGTGAGGGAGAACAACCTGTGTGTTACCCTTGGTTCCAAGAGTACCACTCTCGAGAAGAGGCTTCTGGAAGAAGACACATCGTCGATCCACATATGTTCGCGCCTCAACGTTGTCGAGGGCATTGGTCACACCGTCGAGGTTGCGCCAGAACTCCTCATTGAAAACGCTCTCGGTGTCGGGACTAACGCGCTCCTTCAGCGTCACAATGTGGCCTTCGAGGTCGGGGTTCATGCGCTGGACTGCCTTGGCGGCACAGTCACTCTTCATGTGACCAACATCGTCGGCACGGAAGAGGAACTGTCGGTTCAGGTTGCACCTCTCAATCGAGTCCATGTCAGTCACCCAGATCTTGCCATCGGGGCCCGTTCCAAGACCAATCATGGCCCAGTTCTTGAG
>JABCKE020001103.1:0-24270 GCA_013186425.2 Fusarium sp. NRRL 62610
GCTCGATAAGTAGAATTTTCTGCTCGGCTTCCAAGATCCACGGGATGGGGGGGGCCCGGCTGCGCAACTCACTTCTGGTGTAGTTTCATCTGCACCACGCCCACGCCTCCCATCTTCGTGGAACTCGCAGCACAGGGCGGTGATTTTTACGTCGTCGCAGGCCTAGCCCACCGGAAACGTGTCGTGGGTGGACAAGCTCGCCCTGTAGCTGCGAGGTCGCCCCCATCCTCTCCAGCAGGCTATTTTTCTTTTCCTGCTTTGCTTCTTAAAGCCCTCCATCCCGCCCCGAGGTGACCTTCTCGCTGTTCCCCTACGTTCCTCCAAGAGATGCCCCGCGGTGGGCGCTGTCCTGAAAGTTAAGGTCTGCTTCTGAATCGTCGGGCATTTCTCCGATATTCGCGCGTACGACAAACGATATTTCTCTTGTCGTTTTGCCAATATTGGATTGCCTTTCGTGCAGCCGTTGAGCTTCTATTGCGACTCATTGCCGAACTGCCCCTCATCCGACACTTCACGATACCACACGGACATCGGTCACGACACCGCCATTCGCCAATCTCTCCTACTACTTCCGGCCTCGGCCTTTTTCTCTCCCCGTACCTCCTCGACTTCCACCTCCCTAGGTAGGTTCCACCTAGGTCTTCACAACATCGCAATGGAGCCCAGCCCCATCGCAGTCGAGGCTTCGGCCCACTCGCCCGAGTTCCCCCTCAAGGGCAAAACCGCCCTCGTGGAGGCCATTGAGGACGTTCTATGTGGATCGGTGAGTTTGGCAGTCCAAAAGCTTCCCGGGTACTAACATCCCCATAGATTGCCGGCGCTGTTGGAAAGTACATCGAATATCCTTTTGACACAGTCAAGGTCCGACTACAGAGTCAACCCGATCACCTCCCACTACGATACACAGGTCCCCTGGACTGTTTTCGACAATCTATAAAAAGTGATGGGTTCCTGGGTCTATATCGAGGTATCAGTGCTCCTCTTGTAGGCGCTGCTGCTGAGACGAGCAGTCTATTTGTCTTTGAGAGTCTCGGTCGCGAGTTGTTCTTCATGAGCGGCTATGCTTCGCGAGAAAAGGGTCTATCACTGCCCGACCTCTGGATGACTGGCGCTTTCTCCGGCGCATTTACCTCTTTTGTCCTCACGCCCATTGAGCTCGTCAAGTGCAAAATTCAGGCACCTGGACTTGGTGATGGATCCAGTCGCGCCCCCCTTCGCCCAATCCCTGTCATTAAGGAAGTCTTCCGGCATGAGGGTCTGAGGGGCTTCTGGCATGGCCAACTCGGAACTCTGATCCGAGAGGCCGGTGGTGGTTCAGCTTGGTTTGGTGCCAAGGAAACGGTGACAACCATGTTTTACCAGGCAAAGACAAAGAAGGCCACTTCAGAGGCTGAAAAGCAAAAGATCTTAGACACGCCCCTTCCTCTTTGGCAGCAAGCCGTTGCAGGCGCCTCGGCTGGTGTGTCTTACAACTTTCTCTTCTTCCCCGCAGACACTATCAAGTCTCGGATGCAAACTGCACCCGTCGGTGGCCTGCAAGAGAGGCGAACATTTTGGAATGAGGGCTCGGCTCTCTGGCGGCAGCATGGGCTACGGGGCATGTACCGCGGGCGTGGCATTACGTGTCTCCGATCAGCGCCGAGCTCTGCTTTCATTTTCATGGTTTACGATGGTCTAAAGCGATACTTTACCGTGCAATAAGGCGACAATTCGAAGCGGCAGCATTTAAAGATCAGGACGATATTTCATTCACGGAAAAGGGCAAAAAGGTTTCTCGGGGTCTTGGCGGATGTTACAAAGAGCATTTACGAGGCGTTATATCTTCGATGTTGTTTGGTAAATTGGCAATTCAGGCGGGTTGGGGTAAGAGCTGAAGGTATACATTATTTCCAAAACTAAGAGGAGGATATTGAAAATGAGAGGTTGGTATATAGACGATTAGAGGGGGATTGAGATGGACATGGTGATCAAGAATATGCACCAGGCCAAAAGGTTTCCTCGAACATACACGATATGGATCCATTCGAGTATTCTCCTACTCCTTCTTTGGCGCTTCCTTGCCCGACAGATCCCAATTGTTCAGGTAACCGATGCTAGTGCAGAGGTAGGTGGCAAAGCTCAGCCAGCCGAGGTATGGGACCTGGCACCAAGCAGCAACCGAGTCAATGGAGCTGTAGAGGTATGTCAAGTAGCCATTGACTCCAACCAGCGTCACAATGTTGACCGATGCCTCAATGGGACGGTGGAGGCCAAAGAAGAGAGGGGTCCAAAGAAGGTTGAGGCCAAGTTGGACGCTGTAGAGTGTCATAGCATTTCGAGCGGTACGAATGGTATCAGGAGAAGAAAAGGGAGAGAGACCGATGTTGGCAGCTCGATATGCGGCGTAACCCATGACACTAGGGATAGTTAGCTTTCACCTTCATTCATGGTGTCAGAGGCTTGCTTGCCCATAAAGGACAGTCCAGACAGGACCGAACAGCCATGGTGGAGGATGCACAGAGGGCTTCTTCAAGGAGAGATATGTCTTCTGGGTTTCTGAGGCAGGAAAGCATCGTGTCAGTATTCCAGCTGTAGAGAGGATCATGAGAGGGAGATGAGCTCACGAGTGGCGCTCAGTCCGACGGCTGTGCCAAGGCCGATGGGCAGCAAAACGGACACGGCGGGCTTGAGAAAGACAGCATCTGGTAAAGTGAGGGCGGGCACGTAAGTTGTCATGATGACGGTCCTTGGTGTAATGAATTGGACACGATTGATGAGCTCCTGTTAAAGAACAATGTCAAAGGGAGATCTGGTCCTGCAGAGTGTGCGACAAATGGGTGGAATTGAATTGGCTGAAGAGACAATGACGTAATATATATTTTCTTCGAAGAGAGGAGACGCCGCCCAATGCCGAGGCATTCTTAGTTATGCTTCCATCATGTTCCTGTGAGTGGCCTGATAGAGTTGTTCTTCCAGATGCACAGCCGTTACAGGCGGGATGACGATCGGGGTAAACGATGTAGGTCGATGAGCCAGAAGCCTGCGTCTCACTCCACAGCCAAGACGAGCCCTTGTCCCCTTGACCTCTGACGAGTTGGCTACCCCATTTGGAAGCGTCAAGCGAACACCCCCTGGCCTTCCATCGGATGTATCCATTCTCGCCGTCGAGTTGATCGAGGAAAAGAAACAAGTCCAAACAACCGGCAATCCATCGTAGATTATTGTCCAATCGACGCGCTGCTCGTCCTTGTCACGACCAGGCGTGACAGGCAGGGAGATCCCCTGGAGCTGACAGGGGAGGTTTTCGCGTGAGGCTCGTGGCTGATTCAGCGCCTCGCGACTCTCGTGCACGGACCACCTCTTTAATTGATTCGACTTCGCGATATCGCGTCTCGAACGCGTTCGACACGCCTTGACGCTCATCGCGGCGACGCGCAGGGCCGAGAACATGGGGGCTCCATCTAATATTTCCCACTCACCCTAAACTGCCAACCGACAATCACCCTTCACGCCGGTTGCAACTTCTTCATCTTCCAACATCCAGCACCTCAACCTACCCTGTTGGAAAGTGCCATCGACCTTGCATCTTATACATCCTCGCTCGAAGCTGGAAGGTGCTATCACAACCATGGCTAGAGCAACACTTGGAAAGAGAGCCCGAGGCATCGACGAAACCGGTAAGTCCCTTTTCGAGCACGGTGCAAGAGGTTCGCCTTCCTAGCAACAGTTGCTAACGAGACTTCAAAACAGATGAGCCTTGTGTGGTAGCTACTCCCACCAAGAGAAGTCGACGTCTCGCAAAGACTGTCTCATACAACGACGAGAACCAAGACCCTTCATACTCCCCTTTCGATGATGAGGAAGACGATGAATTGGCTGAGCTTCCTCCTCCCCGACTACGACGATCTCCCTCTCAAGCATCGACCAAGCATAACCCCGTCACTCCATCAACTCCACGACATCGCGATGCTCTCTCAGTGCCCCCTACTACGCCCCGACACGCCGTCATGTCGGCAGGCAAACTCTTCAAGCGACTGACACCACACACGCCTCTCTCGCCCAGCGCAGTTCAGACCATCTACCACTCGGCTCGACAACTATTCGCCCGCGGTGCTGAGCCTGGTCAACTTGTTGGCCGAGACGCTGAACGAAAACAGCTGACCGAGTTCCTCGACCGATGTTCATCGTCAAGCCCCAGTGGCTGCCTCTACGTTAGCGGGCCACCAGGCACCGGCAAGAGCGCTATGATCACAGAGATGACTAAAAAGTACGCCGAACGCGAGAATGTGCGAGCTGCCTACGTCAACTGCATGAGCGTTAAGTCCTCCAAGGATCTCTACACCACCCTGCTTAACGCTCTGGGTCACGAAGGTGACTCGTCCGAGGCCGAGGCCATCTCGGCTCTGCAAACAATGTTTGTACCCAAGACAAAGTCGAAGACTGCCTACCTCGTGACACTTGACGAGATTGACCATATTCTCACCTTGGGCTTGGAGAGTCTTTACCGTGTCTTTGAGTGGTCCCTGCAAAAGAACTCCCGCCTTGTCCTGGTCGGCATTGCCAATGCCCTAGATTTGACAGACCGGTTTCTGCCTCGACTCAAGTCCAAGAACCTCAAGCCCGACCTCTTGCCGTTCCTCCCTTACAATGCGGCCCAGGTCAAGAACATCATCACTACGCGGCTCAAGTCTCTGATGCCTGCTGGAGGCAAGGAGGGATACGTTCCACTCATTCACCCTGCTGCCATTGAGCTTTGCTCTCGCAAGGTCTCCAGTCAAACTGGTGACATTCGCAAGGCTTTCGAGATTTGCCGCCGAGCACTGGATTTGATTGAGACCGAGACCCGATCGAAGCACGAGGAGGAGGCCCGAGAGACCCTATTGCAGATGACTCCCTCCAAGCGACCCCTGGGCGAAAACATCAACGGAGCTTCGGGTGGCCCCAGGAGCGTGGTTCAGATAATGGCGAACTCACTTAAGGCACTCACCGCAGAGACGGCGCCACGAGCCTCTATTGGTCATCTCAACAAGATCACCGCTGCCGCCTTTAGCAACGGCACAACACAACGACTCAAGGCCCTGAACCTCCAGCAGAAGGCAGCCCTGTGTGCTCTTGTGGCTTATGAGAAGCGACTTCGAGCAGCAGCCAAAATGACCCACGGTGGCTCTACCCCAGCCAAGGCAAAGCTACTGTCGCCAACCATCAAGACTCTCTTCGACGCATACTGCCAACTCTGCACCCGAGATTCAGTCCTTCACCCCCTGTCCAGCTCCGAGTTTCGGGAGGTTGTGGGTAGCTTGGAAACCCTTGGATTGGTCAACGCATCCGATGGAAAGAGCGGCACTCTTGCAGTGCCACAGACACCTAGCAAGAGGGGCCGAAAGACTCTGGCTGCGTCTGGTGACGAGCGAAGAATTACTAGCTGTGTTGGAGAGAAAGAGCTTGAGTCTGTTGCCGACGGTGTCGGCGCGGGAATCCTGAAGAGCATCTTGAGCGGAGAGTCATTGGATTAGACTGGGAAAAGTGTCGGGAGGATCATGTTACAGCATCGCAAGGCGTTTGGCTTGTTTCTCATTACAGCATGAAGGGGGTTGGAGGTTTTGATCATTGTCTTGCATTACAATGCGTGGGTTGGTTTGCATGGCCCTGGCAGGAATCCAGGACCCAAGGATGGATGATGATACCATGTATATAATAGTGGTCTTGAGATGTTGATGTTTGACGGGCAGGTTGGCATGCCTACGCCACGGGAGATGAGGGATACATCGTCAAGGAACGACGATGAATGTGTTGATAGAACAAATGGATGACAAATGAAAAAAAGAACGAAATTTGATGAATCGCCAAGGATCTACTTGCGAGGAAGTTTCACTTGACTCGACTACTCGACTCGACTCGTTGTCAAGGCAGCCAGGTACGCGGCATACTCAGATGCCTGTATTCATGCTGTTCGGCAGTGTGTAATCACCTCGCCTTGAGCAGTAGCCGCCCATATCCTCTTGTCCGCAACCCCTGGCCCAAGGCTGGTGTAGTCATCTCGAAGAGCCCCATCCAAACACGCGAGCGACGGCTTACAGTTGACGATTGCCTACATGGGACCCATGGAGCCAGCCAGGGCCGGCGGCGGCGCCTCAACCGGATCCAGCCACGCCGCACCGACCAAATTTCAATCATGGCGCTTGACAGGGGAGAGGATCGGATCGGTTGTTGCGACTGACGACTCGGAGTTTGTGCCATACCATCCTTCAAGGGATCCTGAACCTGAAGATGCCCAGGGGGGGGTTTATCAATGCCCAATGCCGCGTAAATCTGCAAATTGCCAGAACTGGAACACCCCCGGGATCGGTTCCCATATCCCAGCCTCGCCGGGACAGAGTCGCACAGGTTCCACTTTTGGTTGTTCGTCCCAGGATCTAAATCCTCGGGCGGAACACGCGAGACAAGCTCGTCGTGGCCACAACCAAGCTTTTCTTGGCGAGGGCGATAGCCCGTGAGGTCTTGGCATATGCAAGCCTTGATGACATAGAGAAATTTACTGGAGAACCTGTCGAGTCCTGTCTTTGACACTGGAGGCCTGCAGCCAGCGCAAAGCAAAAGCGAGCAGGCGAATTGACCTCGCCCCCTTTTCTCAAGACAGGATGCACGCTTTCAGCACTCAGCAGCGCAAGCGAGAGTAGATACTGACAAATCAAGAGTGGAGAGAAAGACCGTCCAACAAAGCTGAGTGGCACGGTAAAATGGCCTTGCAGGTTGTTTGGCGCAATTCGGGCTGGTGACGCTCAGATGGATGGGACCTGGCTTCCATGCGAGCCTGGTTAGGCTGGGGGTGTGCCCGCACTGGCCGCTCCTTCCCTGGGTCCTACCTACGCTACGGGGCTCCCGTCACTATAATGGGAGCGTTCCAGTGGCTTCTCCAGCGATGACCTCCACTGTCACCTCGGACTCCAGGTTCCTTCCTAGGTTCCCGCACCCGAACCTTCCAAACCTTCAATCGTGCGAACTTACAGCCCGTAGCTCCTTCTCCCGCCGGCGGCCCTCCACCTCCGCCTCCGTGTGCGACCTCGACGTGCTCGCACACCCTCACTCACTCAACTCATCCGCCAAACTTAGCCGGTCACTCAAAATCCTCTCTAGCATAGATGCTACTCACATCTTTCAACATCGCTCCTCTCCTCCCCCTCCGAAATTCCTCAGCCCTCCAGAAATCCGGATCCATCCCAGGCCTCTAACCCCCCCCTCCTCCTCAGAGCCTGAACCTCGACGACGCGCCCGCCAGCTCAGCGTCTCTGCTCCTCACCACCCACGAAGCCCGCATTGTACGCGAGTCAGCGCCCTCACGAGAGACACAACTGCATCGAAGGACGACTTCCACGAGCCTGCGATCCCAGGCCTGCGACGTCGTTTCCCAACGTCGATCTCGACCTCGGATCCTGGTCTCCATGCCTTCGGCACCACATCTGGGAATGGGCCGTCGGTCGAAATCCTCCCCGTCGCTCGCTAATCCTACCTCTGCGCCTGGTACCGCCGCTTCCAACTCATCCAACGTCGCGTCCTCGTCGCCCGTCGATTCCGCTGGCTCGTCGACATCTCCCGCCCCTCGGGCGACCTCCCCCACCGCATCCACCTCCTCCTCTACGCGCCCGAGTTTCCTGTCGCGCCTCAGCCTCCCCCTCTCGCTACGCAACCGAAATCGCAATGTCGCCGACTTCCATATTCGTGCAGAGGAGCCCCATCGTCGGTATAGCGCAGGCGACCATGTTCGCGGCGCCGTGGTGCTCGTCATAGTCAAGCCAGTGCGGATCACTCACCTAACTGTGTCGCTGCATGGCTATGTGCGGGTGCTCAAAGACCCAGCTGCAGTGGCCAAAGCACAAGGGAGTATTGTGATGCCGCAGAACGGTGACTCGGCGAGACCGCGGTATCACGGCAATGGGCTCGCCAGCCTCTTTCAGGATGAGCAGGTGCTGAGCGGCGAGGGAAGGCTAGAGCCGGGCAGGTACGAATTCGGGTTCAACCTGGCATTCCCTGAGAAGGGTTTACCAAGCAGTATCGACGTATGTCCCTCGCTTGTTGGTTTGCGACTTGAGAATGACTAACCAGCGTCATAGTTTGAGCGAGGGACGGTCTCCTACATGGTTACAGCGACACTTACACGACCAACATCGATTGCCCCGACTTCGTCTTGCGAAAGAAAAGTTATGCTAGTGGAGAATGTAGATATAGGATCGCTACAGGCACCACGGCCACGAACAATCTTTCTTGAGCCGATATCGAAACGAACCCGAAGGAAAAAGTCAATGATGCTGGACAAAACATCTACTGCCCCGTCAGAGGTCAATGAGCTTGGTTCGGAGCCAGATCCTGTCGAGACGCCCACAGAAGAGACACGCGAACATGCCGTAGATGCTCGAAGCCCGATCCAGAGCGACATGCGGAGCGAAGTGAGTGGAGAGAGCGGCGTGAGCGGCAGCACAGGCGTGAGCCGGCCTGATCTCACACTGTCCCAGGTTGGGACGCTGACATCAGCCAAGCAGCAGGCGGTGGACAAGAAGACTATTACGGCGACGATAGAGTTGATCAAGGGTGGTTGTTTGCCAGGCGACGCCGTATCCGTGCGGGTCACGGTTCAACATATCAAGCGTGTCAAGAGCATGACGGGTGTTATTGTGACGCTTTTCAGGCAAGGAAAGATCAACAGCAACCCTCCTCCAGGCCTTTTTGACGGGTCATGGAGCCGAGAGGATGTGGCGCATATGGACAAGGATGAAGCGTTTCCACGGTCAAGAACTGGCCTTGGGGGTCTCTCACTAACATCATCGGGCTCTACCAGCATATTCCGCAAGGACTTGGACCAGAACATAGCGCCTCTCATCATTGACCCCAACACCATGCAGACTTCGGTTACTGTTACGGTCAAGCTTCCCGACGACTCATTTCCGACAATCAAGGGGGTTCCTGGGGAGATGATCAGCTTCAAGTACCTAGTAGAGGTGGTGGTTGATCTGGGTGGACGATTATCCAACCAGATGCAGACAGGTCCGGCATCCCGGTTCGGATCCTATGGCCACGGAAACTCGGACAACTATACTTATGGGCCAAGAAGGGGGGCCAACATTGCGGACACTTCACAGCTGCGACACGAGAAAGGTGTCATATCAGTGGCGATAGAGACAGTTGTGGGCACCACGGACACATCAAGGGGAAGAAAGAGATCAAGAGCTTCACCAACATCACGAAGAAACCGAGCCCCTGAAAGCGACGACGAGGAAGCAATGGGTCGAGATTCGAGCTATGGCGATGAAGGGCCCCACGAAACACATCAAAACAATGGGCAACTATCCCCTGGTGGTTACTTTCCATCACAACAAAACGGGAACCGCCATCCGCCGCCGATCCCTTCACATCCTCCTCAACCATACTCACAAGTTGTGCCCTTGCAGCCTCCTTCAGAACCTCCGCCGCCTTCTCATCCGGGATATACTCATGCACAAACCAATGGTTTCGTCCATCCTCCAGCTGCTCCCGTATATATACCTCCCCCTGAAATACCGAACCAGAGCAACCTCACGGAGAAGGAAAGAATACGGCAGGCTGAAGCAAGACTATTACCAAGTCAGCCTCCTGAGGCGGGTCCGTCCACCAGCAACCAAGACGAAAACATTTACGATGCCGAGGACACACCTAGTGCCCCTCAGCTCGATACCGACTCGGCTCCAAGTGCTCCCAGCGCACCCAGTGCCCCTGACGCAGGTCCTTCGGCGCCCACAGAAGACGACATCGAAGTAGCTACAGCACCGCCATCCCAGGCCGTGGAAGACAAGCAAGAGCTGGAGCGGCGGCGATTGATGCAGGAAGCTAGCGCTCCACCAGAGTTTCCAGAGGATATGGACCGAAGAAATGGAGGACCTTCGGGCGAGACGGCCCCAGAACCAGAACCAGAACCAAGTGCGCCTAGCGCTCCGGTTCTCGATGACTTTGATGATGACTTCCCAGGATATGGATCAGGCGCTGGACCATCTGGAAGCTCGCGACAGGGTGATGGAGAGCAGCTACCAGCTTACCAGCGATGACATAATTTATCTTGACATTGGATGTTGGAGTACATTGCTTGGATTTACGATAATACGATGATGAAAATATCTATACAATCTTGGGGCGCTATGGCCGAGACCAAGGCGTTTGGATATAGGTGTTGGATGATGGATCGATGATGCCACGGAATGGATATTGATACTTACTTTACTGTTGGATGGGCAACAGGAAACAAACATTGTTATATACGGCCAACTTCACGACACGAGCTCTGTCTCACATTCAACAGAAGATGCACTGCGGAAGAGATGGCTCCCAATGGAAGGGACCGCGAAAACCACAATCTATTCCCCCAACACCGACCATACCAGAGTGGTGGTATATGCATATACATACAATTCTACAAATACAAAGAAAGAAGCAAGGCTCACGCCGTCGTCTATCTAAAGAGGAGATTGTCTGTTTGCATCCCCAGGCATTGGACAAGCTTTTTTTCATCCCACCCATGCCCTCATTATGCATCTATCTTATCGGGCCCAGATCCAGACCCATGAGCCCATTGTCTGGGCAGATGACGACAGACTCGTTCGATGCCAATGCCGCCATCTCACTCGGCGATCTGTGCCTAAATATAGCTCCCCGTGCGCCGGAGCTGGCGCCGAGATTGATCACATCTCTGGACGTCACCTCTCCGGATTCCGGAGGCTTTTTTTTATATGCATCCTCCCGCTTCCGGCGCCGGAGGTCCGGAGCCTATCCGGACGTGATTTTTTGACTGTGCTTGCTCACACTTTTTTGTCTAATGTTGCAGCACAATGTGCTTACCCCTCTCCCAGTTATCTAGGCTCTCCTTAATGTTGACCCAGTATCGTAGGCGCACCGCTTCATGCTTGGCAGCCTCTATGTCATCGTGCTGAAAGGCCCGCTCGAGCACCTCCTCACTCTGAGCGATGCGAGCGTCGTTTGCGGCGCGGGGCTCGGCGAGGTCTTCCTCGCTCTCAGCTTCCTCGATCTCCTCGCGCGCCTCAAGCACGAGCATGAGTAGACCTGGCTCCTCGACCTTGAGGGTCTCGTCGTTGGCGACGTCGACGCCACGCAGGGAGAGCAGATATTGAGCTCGCAGCAGGGGGTTTGCGAGTGTTTTATAGGCCTCGTTGATGCGCGCAGACATGGCCTCGGCACGGGCCTTGTCTTCAGCTGGGTGCATATCCGGGTGCGCGCGAGCCTGCAGACGGAGAAACTCACGTCGGAGGGCGCGCACATCGATAGGGAAGTGTCCCGCCGGGGGAGGTCCGTCCGGGAGCGTCTCGGGGAAGAGGTGGTAGTGTGTCGTGGGCGGCGCCGGTGCAGACGACGGTGGTGCGGAGGAGCCGGCAGCACCGCTAGACACGGAGCGGACTTGGACGAACGACGTTGCCGGCAGCGCCCGTGCGGCGGCCGCGATGGCTACATGGCGCGGCACAGATGTTGCGGCAACGACGAGTGGACGGTGTGAGGGCGCAAGAGTCGAGGCTCGGCGAACTCGGAGTCGACATCGGATACAAAGCCGAGAGATATCGCGAACAGCCGGGGAGGCGACGGGGGGCCGCATGGTTGATTGAAAAGTGACCTGATCGCAAAAGATGCGTCTAGCCGGAGAAGAAAAAAAGAGGTTGGTCTTTTCCACCTTTGATTATGGAGGCTGGGAAGATATCGCTGGAGGAGTCCAAGTGCAGGTTATTTTGTGCCTCCTCCCGGGCCAAGCGGACAATGTCGTAATAAATTGTTAGCGTCAAGAGGCTGAGAAAGGTTTCTCGAAAAAATGTGGCTTGAGACTGTGGCGCGTTCTTGTTCCTGCAGAAGGAGGGAAAACTGGCGGCCCGGACAGAGGTGGGCATCAAGTACCAAGTACACGCTTAATGGGGCAGGAGAGAGCGAAATCTGGGGTGCCGGGGTACATGACAATTAAGAGAGACCATTACGTAGGTTCGTTTGGGGTCCTTGCCTCGGGCGAGGTCGGCGGACCTGGTTCGGGGTCCAGTCCGATATCCAATAGCGAGATAGCCATTGATATCAACGGAATCTGGAATAGTCGCCGTGTTGGCGAAAAAAAAAAAGAGATACCATTCAGTTTTTATATCCTGCTCCTGAAATAACCCCTGTTCGTCAAAAAAGGATCCATTGCTCGTCATTTGATTTGATATCATGCATTTCTGAGGTCGCTTGCTCCTTCTTCCTTCTTTCCTTTTTTCCATCCTCCCCGCCTCCAATTGTTGTTCTGTTTAGCTTGCCGTTTACAACACGCGCCCTCCTACTGCAAGCTCGGGCGCCAGTCGCAAATCACACCGCGCGCCCCCAATCGATAACCCCCAATCCCGAGATTCCAATTGAAAAGCGGGATAGTATTTGCCGAGTCGAATAGTAGATCTGACCTTGATATCCAAGGGAGAGAAGCTTCTCATCCTTCCCATACTCTCTCTTCTTCTCTCCTCTCCCCTCTCGCATCTCCCTTATTCCACCCGTAGTCCTCAATCAAGCTATCATGGCCAAGGTATTCGACGCTGCTGAAGGTATGAAGGCACCCCCCAACTCAACCCTCTTACATGTCGCCAGAGGGTGCAATTCCACTGACACGACATTCCCTCCACCAGTCGCAAAGCATAACACTCCAGAGAGCTGCTGGGTCGTCCTCTACGGCAAAGTCTACGACGTGACCGAGTTTCTGCCATCTCATCCCGGTGGAAAGAAGATTATTCTCAAGCTCGCTGGCAAGGACGCCACAGAAGAGTACGACCCTGTCCACCCGCCTGGCACACTGGAGGAGAACCTCAAGCCCGAGGATATTCTCGGCGAGATCAACCAAGAAACGCTTACCGAGCCCGAACCCTCATCCGAAATGGCCGTCGTCAAGTCTGGAGATGATAGTCCGCCCCCAATGGGTTCACTCATGAACCTGGACGAGATTGAGGAGGAGGCTACCAAGCGCATCTCAAGAAAGGCATGGGCCTACTACTTCTCGGCCAGTGACGACCTTTGGTCCAAGAGCTACAACAACTTGATCTACCAAAAGATCCTTCTTCGCCCGCGAGTCTTTGTCGATTGCACAGCTTGCGACCTCACCACAACCCTTATCGGCAACAAGGTCGGCCTTCCTGTCTTTGTTGCTCCGGCTGCCATGGCCCGACTGGCACATCCCGATGGCGAGCAAGGTATCGCAAAGGCATGCTCACGCTTCGGCGCCATGCAAATAGTATCCAACAACGCCTCCATGACACCTGAGCAAGTCATTGAAGGCGCCCAGCCTGGCCAAACTTTTGGTTGGCAGCTATATGTCCAAAACCAGCGACACAAGAGCGAGGCCATGCTCAAGCGCATCAATGCCATGCGTGACTACTACAAGTTTGTGTGCTTGACTCTGGATGCGCCTGTCCCTGGAAAGCGTGAGCTCGACGAGAAGGCCAACTTTGACTACTCTGAACCAAGTCCCGCAAGTGGTGAGAGCAAGCCTGGTGCTGGAGGTGTCGGCCAGCAGCTCTTCTTTGGTACCGCCGCCGACTTGACATGGAAGACGACGCTGCCGTGGTTGGCTGAGCACACAGATCTTCCCATCGTGCTAAAGGGTCTGCAAACTCACGAAGATGCCTACTTGGCGGCTCAGTACGCTCCTCAGGTCAAGGCCATCATCTTGTCCAACCACGGCGGCCGAGCTGCCGACACAGCGCCTCCAGCAATCCACGTACTCCTCGAAATCCAGAAGTACTGCCCCGAGGTGTTTAGCAAGATCGAAGTCTGGGTCGATGGAGGTATTAAGCGCGGAACCGACGTTGTTAAGGCGCTGTGTCTCGGTGCAAGTGCTGTTGGCATCGGCCGTGGCGCACTATTCGGCCTCGGAGCTGGAGGTCAAGCCGGTGTCGAACGGGTTCTCGAGAGTAAGTTCCTTCCAGCCGTGATTCCGGACATGTCCGAACCCTGTCTAACACATGTAAACCAGTCCTCGAGGCGGAAACAGCAACGT
This sequence comes from Fusarium sp. NRRL 62610, assembly GCA_013186425.2. NCBI lineage: Eukaryota > Fungi > Ascomycota > Sordariomycetes > Hypocreales > Nectriaceae > Fusarium > Fusarium sp. NRRL 62610. The sequence goes on from JABCKE020001103.1 coordinate 14,006, forward strand.
GTATGAGGTTGCTCGGAGCCAAGAACATCTCAGAGCTTGGGCCTAGATTTGTAAGTTTCCCCCCCAGGTTTCCCCAGACCCCAGACCCGCTTGGCGATCTCGACTAACTGGGTCGGCAGGTGAACGCTCGACAGGTGGAACGAGATATTTACGATGGCGATGCGGGGTTGGACCGAAAAGGCTTGTGGACGAGATCCAAGCTGTGAAAGGAGCCATCATGAGATATTCATATGCCAGATAGAGGCCTCGGCTCAAGAGGCGAGATCTACCCCAATTGGGGCCCCGCCTTCCCCAGTACAGTACCCCTGTCCGAGACAGGCTGGGCTGGGCTGGACTGGGCTGCGGCAAGGTCGGGGTCGGGGACGGGGACGACGGTTGGCGCCATGTCCGGGCGGAGAGAGGCTTGGAACTTTTTGTTTCTGGGTGGGATACTGTAATACAAAATTGGCAAGGACGGACTCGGTGGACTCGCGCGGCGTCATCCCAAGGAGGTTGCGAACTGTAAGGCACCGGGCAGAGGGCATTGGGTGACGCATGTATCAAGGTACCGAATGGCTGAGACACATTGTTCAGCGCAAATTTAACTTGAAAGTCGAATATCAAATCTGAGGAGCGGCATGAAACCCAGTCCCATGTGAGGGTATCTTGGCTGTCAAGGGTTTAGAACCAGTCAATGAACCGAGACTGAACGTGACAAGCTTGTGATCGAACGCTGAGAATTCCGTATGGCCGTCAAGAGGCAACAACAGTGAATCAGCATGCTGCAGATTGGCTGTAATGTTGCACAATGTATCATTGTCGGTGGTTCTCATCTGCAGGGACAAGGGCTTGCACCAAACAACACCTCACGCCCCCCCATGCTGATCCTGTCCAAGCTCCGGAAGGTGGAAAGTTGACTATCCCACAATAGATGTCCCGGCCGAGATGGTGTGCCACAGCTGCCGGTCGGACGTACTGTAGAAGCTGAAGGGGCCGGAGGCCGTGAACTTTTTTTCTCCTTGAACCAGCCACTCCGAGGCTCAAACATTAACGTCCAAGGTGGCGGCGTCTGGTGTCAGCTTTTGCTACAGAATCGGTTGGCTGTCATGGCACGCCACTGCACAACTCTAACCTCGCGGGAGAAATTGGCGGCGAAAATCCTGTCGCAAAACCAGAAAACCCTCGCCGTCATGGATGCATTTCTGTTAGGTGAACATTCCATCTCTTGGTCGACTGATCAGGGTTAGCTGCGTTGTCGCTCCACAAGGGGAGATCAACCACCCATGCCAGGGTCAAGGAATTGAATTGTATTGGCTTGGCTCTGTTTGCAATGGTCCGTGGTTGGCTCGTGTTGGCAACCCTCGGTCTGTCGCGTGCACTCCTCCATCCTTCAGCTTTTACAGCTTTTGATACGCATTTCCTTCTCGGGTCCCTGAGCACTGAATGTCTCGTGTCGACCCAACAGTCCAGAATTTTGATGTCGTATGTTAACCCAAAGCTCGGTCGCAGAGCCGCCCATGGCAAAGGCTCACTGTTATAAATCGCTTCCCGTCCATCACCAGATAACAAACTTGGTGGGAACAGCTCAGAGGGTCTTGAACGCAGGGTGTCTGAAGCAGGTGTTGTCACCGCCACGCCCGAGAGTTGACAACCCTCCCAGTGGCGACAGAACTTCATGAGCGCAGTTTGCTATTATTGCTTCCCATGTGCATGTTCATGTGCCAGTCAGAAGCGGCGGAATGCAACACCCCTTTGCCGTCAATATGCGGGGAAACCAAGCTTTCGGGGCCAGCGCGTAGGAGAGGAGACACTTCACAACTGTCTCTCTTTGAACAACTCTTTTCCTTTCTCGGTCCTTCTCCCGTCCCCCACAATTTCGAGGGCAGCAGGGGTGTGCGGCCTGCCGGCCATCGTCCGTCTTCCGAGCTCATCAATGACCAAACATGGGGCCACTGCAATTGGAGATTCCTTCATATCATCAACTCGTCAAATTCACGAGCTGCCGAGGGACAGTTTATAGATTGGCAAGGAAACGACAAGGGCCCTGAGGGTCTGACCAGGGTTCGTTTGCGACTAGGCACGTCGAGAAGTGCTCATCCTCCCACCCTCTACACCCTCGTTTCCATGCAAGGCAAACCTGGGGAGTAGCGCCGTACTGTCTCGTCGGCCACTTTCCCCTTTTGGCAGTCAATGCCCGGGGGCAGATGCAAAGTAACAAGATCATGGCGATCTGGTCCCCGTGCTTGTGTATGTCGAGGGTGCGCCGTCTGCGCACTGGTGATGTACCGCAGATGCTGAACCCCCTCTCGTTCCGTTGGGTCATGGTCATGGGCGGCCAGATCAACCCCGACGCCATCCTACTTAAACTCAGGTCTTGTTCCATCCTTGTTGTATGCTGAATGGCTGGTCTGTCTTCATTCGCTTCCACCACGCTGTCCGTGCTTCAACCTGTCCCAAGTCCCTTTTTATATATAGGCAGGAGTTGGCTGTTCTCTTCGTCCACAGGAGATTGTGAACAACCACCCAAAGCGAGACTTCTGAACTCAACATGTCGGATAAGCAGGAGCTCTCCCAGACGGAGAATGGACCCATCGCTGGGTCCAAGAAGAGAACATGTGCGCGACACTGCAAGCGCTTCTGGTGGATCTACCTCATCGTGCTGTGCTGTATTGTTGTTCTCGTCGTTCCCCTGATGTAAGTCAGAACCGATCTGTGCTCACCACGGGCTGGCTGACCCGTACTCGGTAGCATCTTCGTCGCTGTCCCGAAAATCGCACAAGACAAGATGAACAAGGCCAAGCTTGAGATCCAGGGCGTCAACATCCTCGAGACCGAACCCGACAACTACCAGATGCAGATCAACTCGACCATCACCACCGATGGCAAGATCCATGCCAAGGTCGATCCCTTCGAGGGCGAGATGTATCTCGAAGACTGGCCGCCCCATGTCCCTTTCGCCAAAGTTCAGTTCCCCGCGACCACTGCCAACAAGCACCAAGTCGTCAACGTCAGTCAGCATATCGAAATCACCGACATGCAGGAGTTCACCCGGTTCAATGTCTGGTTCCACAACAACGAGACTGTGCGCGTCACCATCAACGGAAGGACAAAGGTCAAGCCCAGTGGCTTGACGCGAAAGTATGGCGTCGACTTTAAGAAGACTGTCGAGTTGAAGGGCTTGAACCATTTCGACGGTACCGAAGTTACCGACGGCCACATTTCCTTGGACAGCGGCAAGGACGGTCGCAACTTCAACGGCACCGCCAACATCCCCAATGCCTCTGTCTTCACCCTAGATAACGTAAGTCATGTATTCCCCATACAGGCCACTCAAGCTTACCATTCTCGCAAAGGGCAATGTCACATTCACCAACTTTATCGGCGACGAAGAAGTTGGTACACTGTATATCCAGGATCTCGTACTCAGGCCAGGAAGCAACATTGTCAACATCTCCGCCAATATGGACCAGACTGCAGTTCTCAAGGCTGTCCGAAGTGAGGCTTATTGCAAGACAGGTGTTGTCCCCTTCAAGCTCCTGGGCAAGTCGGTGATAAACCATGGTGAGAACCTCACATATTTCGGCGCGGCTTTGGGTAGCTCGAACCAGACCGTCGAGATCGATATCGGCGCCATCCTCAAGAAGGATTTGAAGTATGATGTCAAGTGTGCTTCTGATAGCGACGAGTAGTTGCAGGAGCTGGATGCCAAGCATGCAAGCCCGCACCAGCCATGAAAGCTGCAGGGGACTGCCAGGGATCTTGTGAAGCCTCTTTCACCCTCCGCTGGTATAGGTCGTCGGGCAAATAATATGAGGATAGGTGCTGGGAGGAAGGGCGTATGGCGGATTATGATACCTTTGATGCGGGTCACCATGTATGTCGGTTAGGACTATCAAATTTAACTGTCGAACTCTCCCTTTTCGTCGGGTATCATTGTTGGTTCATCTAGCTCGGTCAAGGGATGTATCGTCTGAGCTGAGTTGAGCTTGGGTGTCTGGTAACCTGATCCTATTTCCAACCGCCTTTCCGTTTCTCACCTCGAGAAAGCCCACCCGCCATTGCTGAACTGTCGTTCGGCGCGCTGGTAGATGGAACAAAGTCGATGGCGGTCCTGCCACCACTCGTCTTTTCCGCCTCCTTCTCTTTGGCGAGCTTCTCGCGAGTTTTTCGTAGCTTGTCCTTAAACGCCCATTCAGGGAAGGCATTGGGATCCCATAGTTCAGTGCTCAAAGTGGTCGAATACTGGTCCCGCTCATCGATGTCGACGAATTTCATCAACTTATCCATCAGGCTGGGGTTTTTCAAAGCTGATGACTGCTCCAGCTTCGCGTTGAAGTGCGTTCCTTTCTTCTTGAGCTCAAGAAACTGTTCGAACTTCTTGTTGGCTCCTGGCGGCGGTGAGCCAGGTGGTGATGGTGGGATGTCCAGATTGGGTGCTGACGGAAGTGTGAGATCGCGCAAAAGGGCACGATTTGCTGAGTACGGTGAAGAGGGCCTTTGCGCCGGATCTTGGTCATCAATTACAGCTTCCTCCATGGGTGGAAGTGATGGCCCGAGGGGGACAGCATTCTGCTGAATGGGGCCGATAGCAACGGGCTCATTGCTTTGAGATGTGGGTGCGGGTTCTGTATCGCGGTGAGTAAGTAATAGACGTGGGACATTCGCATGCTGTAAAAATCAGGAATGATGTGGCAAGAGGATTCTAGAAGAGGGTTTTGGGAGAAATCCATACCTGGTAAATTAGTGGAGGAAGTCGCGTGTTCCTTTTCCTGGTTCCTCGGCTCAGTCGCGATTGCAGTTATCACAAGTGCCTAAGGAAACGAGGCAGGTGAGCCAACTATCGCAGCCATTGATTCGTGAGAGGAGTTTCAAGACATACCTTTTGTTCTGGTACAGGATTCTCGACCTGCTCAATCTCTTCGTCCTCATCACTGCTGGCGTATCCTACAAGACCTGCCATTTTGGACTGTCGCGATAAAACAGAAGCCAAGAATCAGCCTGGGTGAGAGCGCAGGTGTAAAGTGTGTGGGGCCGAGGTGGAAAATCTGAAACTCTTTTGGGATTAGCGCGGCTCCTTTGCTCGTGACTGACAGCCTCAAGGCGTTGGCGCCTTGGGGAAAACCTCGGGCTAATCACCCCAGACTTTAAGCCATCCATCATCTTTTTGGGACAATACAACTGTGCCTGAGATTCTGATTCTAGAAAATCCACCCCTCACGGCGTCACCCTTGTAATCTCCATCGCCAAACCACGTCGACGATCATCCCAAGCTTCTCTGTAAGCTTCTTCTGGTTCTAGGCAACTTTCATCCTTGGGTGTCAGCTTCTGCGCTACCTACGACGCGCCGTTGGCACTGCCAAGGCTTCGATCCCCGTTAAAAAGTAGTACTCACCAACGAAGTGTCCTGCTGAGCCTGCGAGACCACCAACAATGGCTCGGCTGAGAGACTCGCGCTCACCAAGTCCTGCAGGCAGCTCTCACAGTTCTCGCCGTCACCGCAAAGATGACGATCGCCGGGAACGTGATCGTCGCGATGACGGGAGGGACCATCGCCGGCGCACCAGGTCGCGCAGCCCTGATGTGAGAAGACAACACCGCAACCCCGGCGGCCTTTATTCTGACGAGATTGTCCGTGACCAGCCCCGATACCGCGACCGCGATCGTGATAGAGACAGAGACCGCGGCCGAGACCGGGACTATTATCGTCGCAGAGACCGCTCGCTAGACCGACGCGACGATGACTACTACCGCGGCGGACGACGAGACCATCGAGATAGAGACCGTCGAAGATCGCGAAATCGCTTCGATGACAGAAATCGATCGCCCGACCGTCGACGAAACCGCAGCCGGGAAAGCGATCGGGACTTCAGAAGGCGAGACGACTCCCGCGACCGTGTCCGCGGTCGAGGTGAGGGTACGGCTGACTCCCTTGCTCGCAGCAACCGTGAGGATGGCCGAAACCAGAGGACACCGCTAGGCGACAATGGGAATACCGCTGCCAACGAGGCCCAGAAGTCCAAGACGAATGCTGCGCAAGCCGAGGTCGACAAAAAGGCCGAGCGACTGGCAAAGCTGGAGGCGTGGAAGAAGAAGAAAGAGAGCGCCAGTCAGAAGCAAAAGGAAGTAAATCCGAGCCAGACAAGAAATCTCTTGGCTGAAATGGATAAGAAGGCTAGTGGTGCGTCGTCAAAGACAGTGTCTCCGTCAGTTTCTGTTACCGCTTCACCTGCGCAAACGCCAACCACTGCATCCCCCATTACTCCTTATGCCGGAAAATTCGATCCAAAGGCTATCGCAAAGAAGTCGGCCGCGTCACGGGCACACGATGCTTCAAAGCCAGTTCTAGGCTCTATTGGAGGCCCGGCTGAGAAACTTTCGGTTCCTGTTAAGCAAGCAAGCAACGGTATGATTAGATCCTCTCTTTTCGCATTGAATTTGATTGATGAGATGTGCGCAGCGTCGGCCCTCCCCGCGAACCGAGCCAAAGCCAGCGGGTTTGGCTTTGTCAAGAGCCATGCGGAAAACGAGAAGCTACCCACTAAGCGCAAGCTTGATTTGGACGAGGAAGACACGACAAAGAGGAAGCTCACTAAGCTTCCCGCTCTCCCCATTGAGGCTGACGATACTCCTTATGCTGATCAGGATGACGAGGAGTCTGATGGAGACAACTTTGCCGAGAATGAAGAGGAAGCGGCCGCCGCAGCTCGCGCCGCACACGAAAGGCGACTGCAGGCGGAAAACCAGATGGACCAGGACGAGGATAAGACCACCACGACAGAAACACAACCCAATGGGGACGCTGTTGCGGAGAACTCGACCGACAAGGCCGCAGTGCCTGAGCAGATGGAAGTCGATGAGGAGGAGGATGTGGATCCACTAGACGCATTCATGGCTGATCTCAAGCAGACAGAGGTGAAGAAGCCGGCAAGGACATCCAAGACACAAAAGGTCCAGGAACCCGAGGCCTACTTCAGTGATGACGAGTACAACTTCAACAAAGAGGAGAACGGCGACCCCAATGCTCTGTTGGCCATGACGGCCAAGCGAAAGAAGAAGGACATCCCGACAATCGACTACACCAAAGTTGAGATTCAACCCATCAGGAAGAATTTCTGGGTGGAGCCAGCTGAACTCAGTCAACTCACAGAAGCCGAAGTTACTGATCTACGCCTGGAACTAGACGGGATCAAGGTCAATGGAAAGGATGTGCCCAAGCCAGTTCAGAAGTGGGCGCAATGCGGTCTCACCCGACAGACTTTGGATGTCATTGACAACTTGGGATATGAGAAGCCTACACCAATTCAGATGCAGGCTCTTCCAGCTCTGATGTCTGGTCGCGATGTCGTTGGCGTGGCCAAGACGGGTTCTGGAAAGACTGTCGCTTTTCTACTCCCCATGTTCCGTCACATCAAAGATCAGCCTCCGCTGAAGGATACAGATGGTCCCATTGGTTTGATCATGACTCCGACTCGAGAACTGGCTACTCAAATCCATCGCGACTGCAAACCGTTCCTCAAGATGATGGGCCTCCGAGCTGTATGCGCATATGGCGGTGCCCCGATCCGAGAGCAGATTGCCGAGTTGAAGCGAGGCGCAGAGGTTATCGTATGCACGCCAGGTCGCATGATCGATCTACTTGCTGCCAACCAGGGTCGAGTCACCAACCTGAAGAGAGTGACATATGTCGTGCTCGATGAAGCTGACCGAATGTTTGACATGGGTTTTGAGCCTCAAGTCATGAAGATCTTTGCCAATATGCGACCGGACAAGCAGACAATTTTGTTTTCGGCAACCATGCCTCGTATCATCGACTCACTGACCAAGAAGGTTCTCAAGAACCCGATCGAGGTCACGGTTGGTGGGCGAAGTGTTGTAGCCAAGGAGATTGAGCAGGTTGTCGAAGTTCGAGAAGAAGCCAGCAAATTCTTGCGTGTTCTTGAGCTCCTTGGAGAGCTGTACGACAGAGACGAGGACGCTCGTACGCTCATCTTTGTTGAGCGTCAAGAGAAGGCAGATGATCTGCTGAAGGAGCTTATGATCAAGGGCTACCCATGCATGTCGATTCATGGAGGAAAGGATCAGGTTGATCGTGACTCAACTATCTCGGATTTCAAGAAGGGCGTTGTGCCGATCTTGATCGCAACATCGGTGGCGGCTCGTGGTCTTGATGTCAAGCAGCTCAAGCTTGTCATCAACTACGATGCGCCAAACCATCTAGAAGATTATGTTCACCGAGCAGGCCGAACAGGTCGCGCTGGCAACACTGGTGTGGCTGTCACATTTGTGACACCAGAGCAGGAGAACTGTGCGCCGGGCATTGCCAAGGCACTCGAGCAGAGTGGACAACCAGTACCTGAAAGGCTAAACGAGATGAGGAAGGCACATCGTGAAAAGGTCAAGTCTGGAAAGGCCAAGGACACGTCAGGTTTCGGTGGCAAGGGTCTGGACCGTCTGGATCAGGAACGAGAAGCCGCTCGTCTTCGTGAGCGCAAGACCCACAAGGCTGAGGGTGAGGAAGAGGAAGTCAAGGAAGACAAGAAGGAGGAGGATGACAAGGCAGAAAAGGCTCTCAGCGCAATCCGAGCGGCAGCATCAGGCGTTCAGTCTCGTGAGGCACAGAAGGCTGAGGGCGCAGAAGTCAAGCCTACACAGACCATCAACACCAACGTGGTCAAGGACAAGTCCAAGGATCCGCTGGACAAGGTCAGCTCGGCAGTCAGCGCCATCAACAGCCGTCTTGGAAAGGCCGGCCAGCTTCGTGCTGGTCAGCCCATCGACAACAAGGGCCCCGACGCCGGAGCGTTCCATGCTACTCTGGAGATCAACGACTTCCCTCAGAAGGCTCGATGGGCCGTCACCAACCGAACCAACGTGGCCAAGATTCTGGAGGCTACAGGCACTTCGATAACAACAAAGGGCAACTTTTACCCGCCGGGCAAGGAGGTGCCCGCGGGTGGAGAGCCGAAGCTGTACATCCTCATCGAGGGCGACACCGAGGTTGTGGTTGGTTCCGCTCTGAGCGAGCTGACACGTCTGCTGAGAGAGGGAACGATTGCGGCCGCGGATGCGGACAACAGGGCGCCGGCAAGCGGCAGATACACCATTACCTAGAGTTGAGGATGGCTACGACGATGATACAGAGACAGACTGCATTCTACATACAGTATGAGGATGAGAAGTAAGTGTACTTGTATAGGGCTAAATTGTTCCAAAAAGGGGCGTTGCGGGGAGGGTTTGTAGGAGATCAGGACTCTGTGCAACAGATTTTGGGAGTCTTGCTTGGGTTAAACAGTCGATGAATTAACATGGAGGTTTATGATGCAATTGATGTTATTCGGATGTGACGATGGCCATTCCATTCCATTCTCTTAACCAGCAGATATCACCCATGAAAGTACCACTGTATATAGGAGCCACATACGGGTTATAAAACGTTCTAGTCTCCTCGCGGAGACGTCTCATAGTTGTATACTGACTGTAGAGTCACTTTGCCGCTTGAGTAGTTACAATGAAACCAAATCACCATCCGTTGCTTCGACATCATTCAAGCTCCTCCTGCTCCTTGAGCTGTATCAATCCATATATCATCATCCATCGCACCTAGATAGAGTGCGCCATCACACAATGCTCTCTTGCTCGCTGCTCCATGCATTCGTTGTCGGGGAAAAAAATCATACTCCGTAGTACGCGCGTCACGCCCAGTTGCGGGCTTCAGCTGCTTCATCAGCGTCGCGAGCGCGTAGCTGCTCCTGGCTGGCATCCTTAAGCGTGTCGTTGCGCGTCTGCTTCTTCTGCGCCGCTAACTGCGTCTGCAGTTTCCCGCCCGGTTTCGCAAATGCCTTTGCTCGAGCCTGTTTGTCGCAAAGCATCAGTTAGTTTGCGCGCATCGAATCAAACTCATGTCTACTGACCTCTGCGGCTTCAGCAGCTCTCCTCCTCGCGTCGTCAGCGTCGCTCGATCCCTCTGCCGACGCCGCTCCTCCTAGAGTCCGCGGCGGACCTCCTACTTTTGTCGGAACTGACGCTGTCCCTGAGGCTGGAGGAGGCGCGGAGCCCAAGACTCGGCCGGGCTGCGAGAAGGCCTCCGACTCTGATTTTCCACAGCAGTTACCCATTATATCTACCGGTGCGCAACCTATTGCGAGTCGTCGATGCGGTGAGTGCGATTTTCGGATCCGAGCGGAGAGGGGGGGGGGGCTAGCTCTATGCGATACGAGCACTTCGAGTCGAGTCCAATGAACCGATAATGTTTTTTTGATATATGGCGATGAAGCTGGTACTTTTGC
>JABCKE020001104.1:0-14737 GCA_013186425.2 Fusarium sp. NRRL 62610
CTCGATCTGCTGTGTCGGTTATCCCGGCTTCAACTATAATAAAGAACTCATTTCCAACACATCATAGCATCATATCCCAATGCTAACACAATGTACTGAGTAACGAGTGTATTGTATAATTGTGTATAGCTTCATATAATGATCATATTGCTTTCTTCCGAGGAACTTTTCCCCCTCCTCCGCTTCAGCCATCCCGTCATTCTCCCGAAGATGTCACCACTGGGACAAGTAGCTCACTCTCATACTCTCCACCCATCCAAATCCTAACCTCACCAAAACTGTGACTCGGCCCCTTGAACTGTGTCATATTCTCAGGATCAGTAAAAGTCGTCCCTTTGACAGCAAGACGAAGCGTCTCTCCAGCTTCCCAAATGGTACTGGTAGGCCAAAGCTCAACATTGACTTCAACAATATCCTGGGGCCGCAACCAAAAACGTCTCTGGTGAAGGTGAACTGGCCGTTCAGGAATGCTCTTGGCCGTGTCAAGTTCTCGGTGAGAGGCGCGTAGCCAACCAAAAGTTGCGTCGGCTTCCAACTTCTGTGTAGAGTTATAAAATTTGACGATGTCGCCATCTTTATCAATTCGTTGCAAGGCGACAAACAAGTCCACGTCCGGGAAACCTAGCGCTTGGATGAACAGCGTGACTGAAGAGTATCCCGTAATTTCGATACGCCGGTTGATCTTCAGATCGAAGATAGCCGCGGAGTTGGACTTGTGTGCTATGAATGAGACGTTTTGTGATTGACCGCTGCTGGTGCTGCCGTCGTTGAGGGCGAGCTTGCCATCGGCGGACAGTTGATACTTGGTGAGTTCAGCTTCAGGGGGGAAATCAGAGTCAAGGCGCCGTGAGCCCTCTGTAGCCGAGGTCCTGACGGCCATTTCAACTCTGGGCCATGCGTCCACGTCATTCGAAGCGTTCCGCAGGTAACGATCCCAAAACAGGCGTTGCCTCTTAATGTTTTCGTCTTTGTAGAACTCGGACCATTCTCGGCCACCCTGCGGAGTATTACTCGTAAGCCTCTGAATTACGTGACGAAGGGAGACTTACATGAATGATGAGGTATTTGTTAGTTGAAGACATCTGCTTCCAAGCCTCAATAGTCCCACGAAGATGAAGACCAAGCGACGACCATCCCGTAACAGCCAACACCGGGACTTCGATCAAACTCCAATCCACCACCTTGGACTGCCAATACTCGTCAAACAATGGGTGTTCAAGACTGTTCACGGCATGATCCTCTGTCATACAGAGGCCATTCCCTGTCATGTTCATCCAGAAATGCTGAAAGGGGATATTAGGGATCCCGCCTGGTGCGTTGACTTCGCGGTATATGTCTGAGATGCCTTCCCAGATCATTATGGCTTTCAAGTGGGGTGGTTTCAGCACGGCGGTTTGGTATGCTGACATTGCGTAGTAGGATACTCCGCCGCCCCAGCCGATATCGCCCGTGGACCTTGATTATCGTCAACTTGGTATCAACCAGGGCATGCTCGAGACTTACCATTCCTGCTGGGATGCCCACTCAACGATGTCATATCCGTCCCTACCTTCCTCTGGTGAGATGTGATGCGAGGCGTCGCCTTCAGACCACCAGGTTCCTCTTGGATCGACCAACAAGAAGGAATATCCCCATTCTCCACACCAAAGAAGAGGATCAGGCAGTTCCCAATGAGTATGCTTGCTGAGCTTCTCAAAATCGACTCCCATGTTCTGAAACCTCTCTCTTGGAACAGCTCCGTGCTTTCCGAATGGCGCAAAGAGGACCAACGTGGGGGTCTTGGCTTTGATGCTAGGATCAGGACGATATACGTCGGCATAAAGCAAGATGCCGTCCCGCATTGGGATAGCTATGTCCTTCTCGAAAAGCGTCTTTCCATCTTCGAGTAGGATAGTTTCACGCTTGAGTGGAGGAGCTGGCTGGAGAGGCGGCGAGACCTGTTGGCGTGTTAGTTACCGTAAGGGAGAGACTATGGCTGGGAATGTTACAAACCTCCTGGGGTGGCACAGCCTTTCGGTAGTAGGGAGAATGAGAGCTGGTACTGGTAGCCATGTCAAGCGAGTTTAAGCGAGGTTACAGTCTGTGTCGATAGGATACAGAGCTATAATGGTGGCGGTAGTGGCGGGTTTTAACCCAATATCAACTGGTGACAGTGATGGTCGACAAGACCGGCTTCGAGGGCCAATCGGATCACTGAATTCGGAGCCAATCGGATCGTCAGCTACGGAAGCCAGCCTCAACCCCATGGGGACTCCCCCACGATTCCATCTCGGAGCGTGTTTGATTAGATCCTGGGGTGCAGTCTGGGGAAAGATGGTTGATCCCAGATCAGGAGTCCTCTGCCTATATCTATAAGAAGATTAGGCATTCTCAGATCCTCTTCTTTTCCACATTAACTCATCATCACCACCTATTAAGCACAACTACCAAACATGAGTGACATCAAGGCTGATGACATTCAACTTGAGCATGCTCCAGGCACAAATCGTGTCTCGGAAGCAGCGGCTTCTGATGTTGGAGACTCTTCAAGCTTCCATGGTTCCTATAGATTGTCCATCCGGACTTACATGGTCTTGACTGCCATGGCCTTTGCTTGGGGCACTTGCACCATGGCAAACATAGGTCCTTCAACTACCTATAGCTACGCCGTCAAGGCCTTGGGAGGCGAGTCCATCTCGACTTGGATTCCCAACGCGAGCCTCTTCCCCATCATCGGGCTACAGCCCATCTGGGTGAGTGCACATCACAAAAACATGCCCGTTTTGCTGACGGAACTGTCTAGGGATCTCTCGCCGATCGCTTCGGAAAGAAGTGGTTCATCTTATCGGGCGGTGTTGCGGGCGTTATTGGCAACGTCGTCGCCGGCTCTGCCAAGTCCACGGAAGTCATCATCGCGGGCCAAGCTCTTAACGGTCTCGGCTCTTCTCTTTATGTGTGTCACCCCATTTCCCTAGGCTATTTGAGCACAATATTGACTAGCATTTTTGCTCTAGTTGCTTGTCATCCCTTCGAGTATGGAAATCGTCCCAGCGTCACATCGCAGCTTTGCACAGGGCTTCATGGGCTCGGTAAATGGTCTCGTATCCATCATGATACTCTTGGTTTGTAAGTAGCTTTTTGCAACGCCTATTTCCTAAGTCTCAGACTAATACTTCACTCTTGTAGCTGGTGCCTTTGCAAAGTCGTCCTCTTCTGGATGGCGTTGGGTCTACTACTTCAATGGCATCTTTTTCGGCGTCGTGGCAGTTTTCCTCTTCCTCTTCTACAACCCCCCACCCACAAAACTACGCCGCGAGAACACCACTAGTGAGGCGCTCAAGTCTATTGACTTTGCCGGTGTTGGATTGTTCCTTTGTGGCATTATCCCACTTGTGGTGGCTCTTGTTTGGGGCGGTCACGCATATCCTTGGGATAGTTCTCGAGTTGTTGCTCTGTTGGTTCTTGGAAGCCTATTCCTCGTCGGATTTGGCGTCTACGGTAAGTAAATTGGAACCTTCAAGTAGATCCACGCTCAATGTTTCACAGAGAAGTATGGCCGCACGGATGGGCTCCTCGATCATCGGTTCTTCCATGAGCGAAACTACCCACTAGTACTGTCCGTCGCCTTTGTGGATGGCATGCTACTTTACGGCGTCAATGCATTCCTCCCTCAACAGGTCGCCGGTTTGTTTACTCATGATCCCATAATGGTCAGCGTATATCTGGTATGTCCCATCATCATACACACAGTATCACCACGATTAGGACCACTGACTGTTTGGGTAGTTACCTTTGAACCTTTGCGTGATCGGTGGCATCATGTCTTCGGCCTACGTCCTCGGAGTTTTGAAACATTACCGCCTTCTCTTGATCTCTTCCCTCGTGCTCATCGCAATCTTCTGTGGACTTTTGGCCCTTGTCAATGCCCGCCGAGCTGCCATGCTCCTTGTCTTCACGGGCCTGATTGGACTAGGAGTTGGAGTTACAACGGCTCTTCCTAATGTTGTTCTTACATACGCAGTACCACCACACTTGATGTAGGCCATTCATTCCAAGGACGCTTACAAGACTAACACCTAGCTTTTAGTGGTACAGCAGGAACCTTGCTGGCCTCGTGCAGAGGTCTTGGGGGGACGATCGGCATCACCATCTTCGCTACAATCAACGGAAATTACATGTCAAGCACGTTTTTTGTCCACCACCCACTATCTAGATTTCACTTGTTAACCCACTCTCCCAGGCCATCGCATCCCCGACATCACAAAGGCTGTTCTCAATGCCGGACTTCCCACACCGTCTGCCGAAGATTTTGTTACTGCCTTCTTGGCCGGCAACAGTTCAGCCCTTGCTACTATTCCCGGCGCCACTCCTTCAGTCTTTACAGCGGCCGAACACAGCCTCGAGCATGTCATTACTGAATCTTTCAAGTTTGTGTGGATTGCAAATGCTATTATTGCGGTTGTCACATGTGTCCGTAAGTACTTTCACAACAAATTCTGCGTTTCCTTACTCTATAACCGGACCACCGTAGCACAGATGAGGACTAACGAGAGCGAAACCAGTCACATGCTTCCTTCAGTCTGTCGCCCACCACATGACGGGCCATGTTGAAGCCCCCCTTGAGCAGGGAAAACTGCGCCAGAGTGCCATGGTCAAGGAAACAAAGCATTAGGCATCGAGCCACAGGCCAACACCATCACTAGGGCTAGTCATTTGACTAAGGGATACTTCGGAACTTGTCTTATCTGGCTTCTTTAACTTCAATTCTAAACCGCCCTTTTAACTTTAGAAGTTTCACTGAAGGCCAGCACTGAGTCTACCGCACATGAGTTCGAACATATGCAACTGTAGAGAGCATGCAATCCATGACATTTGTATAGTATGTGGTCCTTTAATTCGACAGGTCGAATTGTAATGTCGTACGTCATGATGGAATCGGTCATTTTCATGCTTCCACTGCCTCACTCTGAGCCACTGTATACAGTACCGCGAAGTAGCCTAGGACCGGGTGATGGTGTTCCCATGTAAGAGGCCCTGTGGTACAAATAAGGTCCATATATGGGTTCAAGTGGATGCACCATGTCACCGGAAAACCGGAAACGCCTTGACAGGACCCTTGCTAGGTTGTCAGATTCTTGTTTCTCCGTCTCTCGTCGTAAGTTTAAAGAAAGCCCTAACCTTAACTCTACCAAAGGCCATTGAACTAATACCGGATTGGCTACGGAAATTAAGGTTTTTACGCCGCGCTGTCGCTGCTGTTTACCCCCTGGACGGGTTCAGTTTACACTGACAGGCTGCAGGTCATGGGGTGGTATCGAGGCTGATTTGACGACGGAGACCAAGGAGATTGCCGCACCAACTGAAATGCCTTCACGGATGTTTAATTACTGAAGACAGTGGCTCATATAATTGATCTATTTCTTTATCTGCCAAGAAAGAACTCGTCTTGGCACCTCATGCCTCATCCTATGAAACGTCCCCTCCACATCAAATACCCCAGCTTTTCAGAGCCCGAAATCCAACCATGAACAACACAAGCAGTGGTATCTACACAGAAGACCAGATGCGAAAATGGGACGACATCGTCCGCACCGGGTGGCCCACCGTCATAAGCAGCAGCACTTGGGCCATAGCCGTCGCTCTCATAACCCTCCTCTACCAAGCCGTTGCAGTCCGGCTTTTCAGACCGTACGCGATGAGTCTGTTTTGGCTTCTCCCTGAGCACCATCGCACATGGGACGTCGATCAAGTCAGAGTCGCAATGGCAAACACCATGAGTCCCCAGGCTGCACTAGTCAGCACGCCTGCATATCGATGTCTGGGCATTACAAAGTGCAAGCCCGCCAAAGGTGTTGCGCTTCTCTGGCTATTCGGCGCACTGGTCTTAACGGTTGTGCCCATTTTTCTCCCTCTGCTTCTGGCTAGGAGAATACCCGTTGTACAAGGAGTTCCTGGCTCGATTGAAAACTGCAGTCCGCTTCTCAACTATAGCAATTGGATGGCTCGATCTCAGTATGATGGATTACTCTCTTGGGATATGCTTCGCTTTGCCGACACGCACGGATACAACTACAGCGGCTCAAATGCCCCTGCAGTCGGTCTTTCAAACGACAAAGATCGTGTGGCCATATCCTCAGAGTGCCCAGATTGGGCTCCGGCATGTGACCGAAACAATTCTTTCAGAGTCGACGTCGACTACTGGGTAAAACAGTCCGAGGTGGGAATCGGCAGCAAGTCTTCCTCTCGTCATGCCGAATTTGGCGTCTTGACTACTTGCTACAAAGCAGAGTACCGTAGGAAGTTCCTGCGAACAGAAGAGGATGGAACCAATACTTATGGGTTGCTCTATGGCACCAGCAGCAGTACTGGCGGAGATGAATACGTCACCGAAGAATTTTCGGTCGAGGAGAGGTTTTGCTATGGGTACGATCTGTTTGCCCATTTCAACTCTAGCGGGCTGTCCAAGGTATCCATCTGGGAACCCAACAGTACACTTATCCATGATGGCGATCTTACTCTCTTGTTTTACCACATTCGCTTGATACTGAGCCCAACGACAAGCGATGATCCGGTCTTCACCACCAACAACACGAAAGTCGGCGGGGCTTACCGATATACACGGGCCATTGTACCCATCATGTGCAACACAAGCTACGCCTACTGCCCAGGAGGAACAGAGAGTTGCGTGTCGCTAGGGGGTTCTGACGGTGTCGGCGAATACCTGAACAACACAAGATCTCACCAAGGCAGAAATATGGGCTTCCTCGAGCTTATGTGGATAAACACGTGGATTCCATTACTCTCCATCATCCCCGGCAGCAGCGAGTCTGTCTACGCAAGCCGCACCCTATCTCTCGGATCGACGCAGTTGGCTCCAAGGGAGATAAGTGGGCATGCCGAGATTGTACGGCTGGCACTAGCGAGCCGCATGGTGCTCTTAACATCTGCCACACGAGCAGTGTCGAACTGGCGCAACTATGTTTCGTCAAAGCTCCCTGTATGGGCCGTTGAGACAACAGCAGAACAACTAGAAACTTGTCGTTTAACGTTGATGGAGTCACCCGGCAAAATCACAACTTCGGGTGTGTCAATCCTCATCGTTGTTCTCATCGGCAGTATCCTCTTCCTACTCACCTTTATCGGGCCCTTACTACGTCTCATATTCTGGAAGAAAATGTGTGTTCCAATGATTCGGTGGAGGCTACGAACAGCTCCACATCTTCATCGGATGACAGTGGAGCGTGGAGATCCAAGTCGGTTCTGGCCTGGAGGCGCAACAGATGAGTGGCCTGTTGGAAGGGACTCTGTGGATCAAGTAGGGCTGGTTGAAAGCTATTCAGGATTTCACGCTGTATATCGGCCTGATGCCCGGCTGAAGTATGTTCCAAAGAGTGGCTTGAGATGTGCGGATGAGGTTGCATTTGCTGAGGAAAATGGCACTCTAAACTGCTCACCATAGCCAACGTCCCCAGGTCCTTTTGTCCATAGCAACCTTTGATAGCCCCATTCCCCGCTCCATGCTCAGTTACAGGGGGTAAATAAACTTGAGATTCTCCCGATCAGTCTGGTCCAAGTCCTCGTTGCTAATGTTGATGACCTGATCTCCCGTGTCAAGCTTCTCATGTTCCTCGTAACTCGTGTCGTCGGCTTCAAGGATCTGCTTGCGGCGGTTGTTCTCGCGGACGAGATACCATCGGATGATGAGACACATTCCGGGAGAGATGAACCAGAATGCAGTCATGAAGGACCATGGGAGGGTGTACTGAGGCTTATACTGGGGCTGCCAGAACCTGTAATATTGCGTCAATAATGTTTGGTGGAAAGAGGATTTGACTGACTCTGGTGATATCATGTTGGCAACTGATGCGGCAACGACACAGGTTGACAGCACCGTGAGCTTCTTAGTGTATCCAGTTGTGGTAGTTCCAGCCCAGGAGAGACCTAGAAGATACGATGGCTTGAATGTGGAAATCTGCGTGCCAACAACCAAAGCAACCTTGTTTGACCATGGTGCGGCGAGCTATGTCTGAGTCAGTATAACACATATTTACTGTTATGCTAGAGTGCGCGAACCTCGATGATGCCTCCAACAAAGCATGGAATGTACGAGATCGCACACGTATATCCTGTGCCAAGTCTAGTTGCGTACAGCATAGCAGCTGAGACGAGGACCAAGAATGATCCGATAAGAGGCTTGGCAATGTTGAAGAGAGCACTTTCAGCAGGAGTGAAACCGAATCCGACGACGATGAGGGGAAGTTGCTGAGATGTGTTGTTGGGGAGCTCGTTGAAGAACATGTGGATACTATAAATCAGGCATTAGTACATATCCAAGCAGGAGGAATGTTATGGAACATACATAAAGAGCCAACTCTTGAAGTCCGTAAAAGCTTCTCGAACCTGCGACCACTTCCAAGTCGAGTTCCGAATACCAGACTGAGATTCACGAATCGCCGCAATCGTATGAACCTTTTCCTCTGTCGAAAGCCACTTTGCCTCAATCGGCGAATTGGGCAGGAAGAAGGCGAGAGGCACACAGACGATAAAGGTCAGGATGACACAGATGATATGAAGCCATTTCCAAGAAGAGATTCCGCCGACCAGAGCGTGCGCGTTGTCTTCTAGGATGAGCTTGTAGGCTACCATGGTGAGAAGGACGTTTGCGAAACTTCCTGATGCCCACCAGAGGAGTTGGACCCAGGGACTTTTCTTGGGTGGGAAGAAGGCTTGGTGGAGAACCGTCGTGCTCGGGACGATTTGAGATTCAGTCTTTGGAAAGAATGTCAGCTCATGAATTATGCAGTTGTTGAAGTGAATGTTGCTTACCATGCCAAGGATGAAACGCAATGCCATCATCTGCTTCCCCGTCTTAACCAAAGGATGCATCCCAAGTAAAAAAGCCCACAACACCAAAGATCCAACGATAAACTGCTTCTGTCCAGTCTTTTGCGACAACCAAGCCCCCGGCCAAAGAGCAATCAAATATCCCGTATAAAACAGTACAAAAAGGTCATTATACTGCTTCTTGGACATGTCAACATCGTCGAATATCCCCATGGTGCTAGCCTGTGAGAGAGTCGACTTGTCGAGGTGGATGAGGAATGCGATCCACCACGTTTGAGTCAGGAGGAACCAAAAGTTTTTGCGGATTAGTTTTTTCTCGTTTTCTGGGGTTATGGGGTTGACTTTTTCTTTGTTGAGGTTGTAGAAGATGGTTGTGTCATCTACATCTTTGTTGTTGACGATGTTTTCGGGGCCAGAAGTGGTTGCAATATGGGGAGTGGGCTTTTTGTCATCGACAGAATGTTCGTTTGAACTGTCGTTGGTCTTGTCGGTTTCGACGTTGATGCGATTTTCCGGTGTCATGATGTCGAGATGACGCGCAACGTCGGAGTGGACTAACACGGGAGAAAGTACGCGAGAATGAGAAGATAATTGTTCGATATGGCTCTTTATTTCGATACTATCCTTAGCCAAGACCTTGGCAAGCTTATATAGTTCTACCGCCAGTAAAGGATGTCGTTGATCCCTCACTCATGAGCAGTGCGTAAGAGATTGTCATCACAAAATGACGACTCCAGGGGCAAACCCACGACCAACACTTCTCTCCCGGATAAAACGGCACACGAGCAGTTACGAGAACTGCAAAAATCAACAATTCTTTCTCACCCCTCACACGTACTGTTGGTAAGGAGTAAGGAGAGAACAACACCACCCCCACGCATTAGGAGGTGATCAGCCGTGTCCATAAGGGTAGGTCATCCACATCGACATCCCTGCGCAATCTATAGCAAAACAAATCGATGACGAATCACACTCGAGACGTCTCGATTCAGAGGTCCTTTTCGCGCTCCCCCACACGCACTTCTCCTTGCCTGTGTTCCGAACTTCCGTTACCCTTGTCCGAGGTGAACCAACATTGAAAGATGCTTGATTATAAGCGCATTTTACTGGCGTAAACTACGGAGATGCCGAACGGGAATAATCCCCTATGATCTATTTCGGTGATTTTTCCTCGTGGGATTTGATCGTCGGGTATGACTCCATTTCAAGTATACCGTCCCGCCACAGGCAGAACCTTGATGACACGCATCGCAACGAAAACGAGCATGCAGTATCTAGATGACATCCACCTAGATATTTCTGGTTTGTGTGCTATGTCCTGTTTACCAAAAGTACCTAGAGTCCATATCGAAAAGAGAAGAGTCCGCGGTTAAAACCTCATCTTGATCCACGAAAGAGTCAAAAGGCCCGAAGAGGCCATGCACAAGACTAGCCTCTACCAATGTTCCGTGGCCCCTTTGGACCCTCCTCCAGGCCATTACCCCTACGCGCGTCTTCACGCCATCGCCAAAAAGGGCGCATGTACGAGGTACTTTCATCACCATGCTCGAGAATGTCGGCTGCGTGCTCACCGAGCACCGGAAGGAACTTGGCCCCATGTCCACTTCCACCTGTGCAGACAAAGACCGAGTTTTCAGCGTATGTAGGTACGTAGTCGATCTGCTGTCGGTTAGTCTGGATAGAGGATTTTGGGAACGGCGGATGTACCAGAAAGGAGTTGTCTAGAGTATCCGTGTACCAACAGAGCTTTGTCGAGAAAAAGTCTCGATGCTCAAACTCTGGCAGGAAAATTGATACACACCTCTGAATGGCCTCTCTCACAGGCTCTGGAACAAGACGAGACTCGTTAGGTGGCAAGGGAACCGACCATTTTCCATCCTGAGTGAAGCCACACTCTGGAGGAGCTGGTTTGAAATTGGTAAACTGAGTCAATTGTTAGATATTTACCGTGAAAAGGGACTCTAGCTGATTCTCACCTTGATACCACGGTATCCAATCTTGATCAAACCTTCAGGAGTCCGTGGAAATACGTAGACGCTCCCAGTGTCTTTTCCTTGTTTGTCTCGAGGCGCGCATTTCCACGTGATGACGGGAAACTTCTCAGGCGAATATTTCCCCCACAGTTCCGTGTCAGATGGGGATAGCTTATACGTGACGACGCTGCCTGCCGAAGACTCAATGTGGTACGACAGCCCTGGCAATAGTTGCGTCGAAAAGGAGCCCGCTATTCAAGAGTCAGCTTGTTTATGAGTGGCGGTAAAGAAATGCGTACCTGCAATGACTGTAATGTCACTCTTGTGAATGGTGCCGTCCTTGGTCTTTAGTCCAATGGCCTTCTTAGACTCGCCAACACTTTCCTCGACCAGACTGTCAAAGGCGCCCTTCTCGGGTCCAAAGTGAAATGTGACGCCTTGAGCAACAGCCTGTTCATAGAAGTAGGCACATGCTCGACTGCATTGCATAAATCCGGCAAGCGAGTCCAAAACCGCTTCAAAAGTTTCCTGCGGCGACGTATCCGGGATATTAAAGTCAAGCAGCTTCTGATCCCAACCGCGCTCCCGAGCACGTTCAACATCCTCTGAATTACTCTTGACGAACTGAGTATCTCTGATTCCGTCTCTCTCCATGTTACTCAAGGTTTCGCGTTCCAGGGCGCCGAGGTGAGCGGTCGGTTGGACGCGAAGCATTCCACACGCATTGAAGAGGGGCGAGGATGGGTCGGTTGTCTCGTTGATTGCTTCCCACGCATGACGACTCTCGACTGCAAGACGTTGATAATGGATCTTGGTTCCATATGAGGCTCGGAACTATATTAGAGCGTAGGTCAGCCTAAAGAGATCGGGTTGAAATGGCGAGTAGACGTACGATTTTATTGTGATCGACCGAGGCAGCTTGGACGTCGGAGTCGTGCTCAGGTGCATATGTCGACTCGTCGTATCGATATCGGTCGAATACCATGACGGTATGTCCTAGGACCCGTTAGTGAGGTCCGAGAGTCACTTCGCTGTCATTGATCACCTCTTTTGCTCAGGGCCACGGCCAAGGACAAGCCAAAGATACCCGCTACCTTTGGGTTCGCTTAATCAGACTTTTTTATGGGAGGACCTACTCACCACCAACAATGGCGACCGACTTCTTTTGCGTCATGTTTGGGTTGACACTGCGCTGAGGTTCTGGGAGGAGAATTGGCTTACCTAGGTTGACTGATTTAAAAGCTGCGGTTTAAAGCGAAGATGGATCTCTGCAAATTATGTAATGTTGCATTTTGTCTGATCAGCCTAAGAACCCTTATGTCCTCTTCCGTCATACGCCATGCATGCAACGAGCGCCGATCCCCAGCACCAGACCGCATAAGGATGTTGTTTGTACTGGTCTTGTTCTACAGAGTTTCATAAAAAAAAATCAGGCCACAAGTACTCCGTAGGAACCCCAGCTATCGTGAGTTAGGAGCTCCCAGTGCCTAGAAAGTAGTCGTTGTAATAATGATGAAGAAGAGAGATTTATCTAGTGCTAAACGCCGCCTTAAATACCCGTCGCGTCCCTCCTCGCAACAGGGGGGATCCAATGCAGCGGTATGTGTGCAGTAGCGAGGAATTTGGTGACGACAACGTCAAATCTAGACAAGAGCAAAAGATATGGCCAAACCATATTAACAAAAATTGGCTTTTCAAGCCTTCGCTGGCAGAATAAAGACTGCCACCAAGCCAAAAGACCGGTTACCCTTGTTTGGTAAGGCATTGGCGTAATCGTCATCGGCCTCTGTTGTCCCGAATCGCCAAGTCATCGGCGCAACATCCACCGCCGCAAGGTCTGCGATGCTGAGCTATCCAAGATAGGCAACTGATCCGTGAACTGCACGGGTATAGAACGGCATGTGCTCTTTCCTAGAGCTGTGAGTATATAGAAAATACACTTGATAGAGTTTCTCTTCTACATGCGAAGGCCTTAGACATGATCTATCACGAACCCTGGATCAGGCCTCAGTGAATCCGCTCAACAATGGCCAGCGGAATTATAGTTTCCTTTATCCCCATCCACTTGGACATCCCATCTTGTTGTCATTTAAGCATTGTGTCACTATGTAACTCTTGGCCTCGTAAATCGTTTAACCTCGTTCCCCCGTCGCCTAGCGCATCCTCCATGCTCTCCGTAAATTTAACCTCCACGAGCCCCATGACGTGGACCTCGTTCTTCGTTCAAGGCTCATTTTGTAGTACGCTTTCCAGTTCCCCCGAGGCAAGCTTTGACTTGAGGGCAGTCGGGATATGCCAAGTCTGGATCATTGACAGCCGAGCCAAGATTCTTCCACCAGGGTATTTAAGTGCAACATGTCCAGTATCTTTCGTCTAGACACTCGAGTAGGCACCAATTGCACTCATCCTTAACACTAACGAAGCAACACAACTTGCCTCTTCTTCCTCTCTTTCCCTCACGTGCATCCAATCCTCCATCCTCAACCCTTTGTTCTATTCGTTCCGTCAAGACCGCGTCTTCCATATCCTAGCCACAATGTGGCTACTAACCGCAACTTTGGCATTTGTTCAGGCACGCTCGGCACTCGCTGGGGTAGCGAATGCAAGGATAAATCAAGGTGCATTCGTTTATGCAACCAAAGAAACGATATCCCTCTCCTCAGATGGGACAGATCCTGACATTCTGATTCTCGATTATGGTCAGAATGTTGAGGGACATCCTACCTTTGAGATTGTGTCCACGTCCGGGGATGCTTCCGGTTTCGAACTCACTTTCGCCGAGTCCAAGTATGCCTTTAGTAACTACATGGTACGTCCCTAGTCATTTTTATAAGTTTGAGAATCTTGAGTGATAGTGCGTGCTGACAATTCCTCTAGAGCGACGGGCCTCTCTCCCTCGCAGCAGCCATGGAGAACTATCGAGTGAACCAATACAACATCTCCAAGCCTGGAGTTATCACCAATCGCCTCATCCAAGGAGCATTCCGCTATCAAAAGCTCAATCTGTCTACGGCTGGTGAACTGCGCCTCAAGAAGGTGGGAGTACAGCAGACTGTCCATACTACACCACTCACCGAACTGCCTGGAGCTTTCGAATGTTCAGACGAGGACTTGACTCGGATTTGGTATACAGGTGCTAGAACGGCACAACTCACGGAAATTCCCAAGGACACGATTCCCGACTTCTGGCAAGTCACCGATCAAGGTGCCCTTGTCGAGAGTGCAGCGCCGCAAGCTCTCGCCAGCGGTGTAGCTGCCCAGCTACTCAGCTATGAGATTGACTTTGAAGTCAAGCCCATCACTGGGGAATTCAGCTTCTCGGTGTTGTCAGACACTCTAAATGATGCCATTGTGGTTACTTGCAACGTGGTAACTGGCGTCGTCTCGGCAACATCTGCTGCTCACTCTGGCTCAATCTCATCTGCTGCAGACACCCAGGTTGGCGAGTGGCTTTCTGTCCATACCCGGGTCAACATGACGGAGATTTCAGTATCCATTAACAACAAAACGGTTTTGGAGTTTAGTCAGACGACCAAATTCTTCGGCTCTTTCGGCCTTGGAGCACCATTCGGACACTCAGCCTACTACAGAAACCTAAAGGCTACCACCCTCGATGGAGTAGAGGTTTACTCATCTACGTTAAAGGACCCTAGCTTTCTCGACGACTTCTTGATGGGAAATAATCCTGTCGATACGATCGTAGATGGCTCTCGACGCGATAGGATTGCCTACACGGGAGATCTCGACATCGCACTCGCTTCAAGCTTTGTGAGCACCTACGGCACTTCTTTCATTGAGGGCTCCCTTGAACTACTTGGCTCCTACCAAACAACATCAGGGTTTCTGATTCCAACCGCCAAGATCCAGCAGAAACTACGGGAGAACATTCTGGACGTCAATGTGACAGGTCTGATCGGCTACTCCTTCAATTGCCTCAACGC